>JAHBCN010001154.1:0-129354 GCA_019359885.1 Listronotus oregonensis
TATACAGGGGTGGATTTACGCAAAGGCTGAAGCCTGAAGCCTAGGACGGCAAAATTGGGCGTCAAATTTTTGAACATTTTTAAAAAAATATAATGGTAAATTAATAAAAAAAATATTTAGCAAATAAATAAAAAAATTCTAAAATTTATTTGTTTTAAAGAATTGATATTTAATTTTCTGTATGTTTTACTTTTGTTTAATTTGTTTCATACATTTTTATAAGAACTACTAGTGTAGTTTACTTTCTTTTATTGCTAAATTTTTCGTTCTGATATCCAAAAAATATTGACATATTAGGGCGACAAAAATATATTAGCCTATGGGCGGAAAAAGTTAAATCCGGCCCTGGTGCTATAAATAAATAAACCCCATTTATTTAAAATATGCTTTTTAATTAAACAATTCAAAAGTACGTTTAAGATCAATATTGGTATATTTTAAAATTTTAAACCAAAAAATATAGTCTCCACCTTTATTTAAATTTAAGTATTAAAAAGATATATTTTATTCAAGATTGCTTAGTATAATTTATTACTACCCTAAAAAAAAGACCAGAAGACTCCAGCAAGATCAGCGACTCTTAGAAGCCAACCAAACCGACCGGGTGGTGCAAGACAAGAACTTTTTGTCTTGACCAAGACCAAGATCAGGCTTAAACCAAGACCAAACTAGCCGGGTCTTGGTCTTGGTCTTGCTTTGCTCATCACTAACAGAGATAGGTACTTTTTTCTCTTGCTCATTTACGCTATAAGATATAAAAGACCTGCCTTACTGACAGCTCTCAAATTTAAGAGTTGTCATCCTACTTAATGGTTTATATTATGGTATGCGGATGTCAAAAAAATTCATAGGCCCTTTTTTTTGTTTGCAATGGCATTTTACGTTATCAAATGAAAAAAAAAAATAAAAAAGAATTTTGGGAACTCCAAAATTTGGACATGCGTAATTGATTCGCGAGGGGTGACCCCTTATCCCAAAATTTTAAGCATGTATGGAAGAAAAATTATTAACGTAAATAGAATATGGCCTATTAAAGTCGAGGAAACGGGGATTTTTTGTGCAGTAAGATGGATTTAAATGCGGTTTGTGGCATTTAATTTGGACATTCAACTTTTTTTTGTGGGGCTGTGATATCTTTCAAAAATAAAATGGAATTTAAAAAATTTTTTTTTTATAAAAGTTGCTCTCTTTCGTACCTATATTACTATTCTAAAATAAAAAAATGGGGTTCCTATTTAAAAAAACGAAGTTAATATGGATATGCGGTCAAGGTGACAAACTAGTTATACCGTTGGATTTGTCCCTTCATTTCAAACAACTTTTACAAAAAAAAAAAAATCTTTTAAAATGTGCCGTTTTCTGGTTATTCGCCTGTCTTAGGTTGAATGAACCACCCTGTTAGAGTTTCCTAAAACATTATTTTATGCCAAAAAGTAGTGATGAGCAAAAAAGACCAAGACCAAGACCAGGCTAGTCTTGGTCTTGGTCTTGGTTTAAACCTGGTCTTGGTCTTGGTCTTGCAAGCCAAAAAAGGTCTTGGTCTTGGTCTTGGTCTTGCACCACCCGGTCTTGGTCTTGGTCTTGGTCTTGCTGCAAGAGTCTTGCTGGTCTTGCTTTAAGTAATTTTAAACTAAGCAATTTTGACTAAACTATATTTTTTTAATACTAAATAAAATAAAGAAGGGGACTATATTTTTTTTTTAAAATTTTATAATATACCAATTTTAATCTTAAACGTACATTTAATTATTTGATTAAAAAGCATATTTTAAATAAAGGGGGTTTATTTTAGCGCCAGGGCCGGATTTCCCCCATAGGTTTATTTTTGCCTCCCTAATATGACAATATTTTTGGAATGTAAACTACACTATTCTTATAAAAAAAAAAATTTTAACAAATTTAACAAAAGTAAAACATACAGAAAATTAAATAACAATTCTTTACAACAAATTTCAGGATTTTTTTTATCTATTAGCTAAATATTAAAAAAAAATGTATTAATTTACCATCACATTTTTTAAAAATTAATCGTTAATTTGCCGCCCATAATACAGGGTGGCCGGCCATACTTTGACCCATTTTAATCGAGAATAACTTTGGAACAAATAAAGGTACCAAAAATGCACTTATATTTCTTTAAAGTTTATTCTCGTACCTTCCATTTTATTGTGACATTCCATTAGCTCAAAAACAAAATGGCCGATTTTCCATTATAGGACAACTATGTTATTTTAAATGGAACACCCTGTATATGTTTTATATTTTCAAAAATTTAATCTTTCCCCTTTAAAAAAATATAACACAAGCTATGGTTATCTCAAAAAACAACGTATTTATTGACCTTCGAAAAATTGACTGCATGTCGACCAACAATATTATTTAACAATTAAAATTTGCTTTTGTATCGCAGATTGTTTATAAAGTATTTCTACAAACTTTGTACGGCAAATGTTTAAGTAATTTGAAGATAAAAGGTTTTTTTATACTGAAAAGTTTTTTTTAAATAACTTTTTTTATCAGAAACCAATGTTTACATCAGAATTATTTTCACGGAAATTTCACATCTGGTTGAAATTAAAAGATTTTTTTCTGCTCACACAGTACACAGTTTTCTATTTGCTTTAATTTTATATGCTTCTTCAAAGAAAATTTATATAATTCTTATCCCTAAAATGTTTCTATATGCCACTTAATGTATAAAAGAAGGTTGTGTCTTAATTTAACCAAAATTAGTGCGCTATACAGGGGTGGATTTACGCAAAGGCTGAGAAGGCTGAAGCCTAGGACGGCAAATATTACGGGCGGCAAATTTACGATACATTTTTAAAAAAATATAATGGTAAATTAATAAAAAAAATATTTAGCAAATAAATAAAAAAAATTCTAAAATTTATTTGTTTTAAAGAATTGATATTTAATTTTCTGTATGTTTTACTTTTGTTTAATTTTTTTCATACATTTTTATAAGAATTATGTAGTTTACTTTCTTTTATTGCTAAATTTTTCGTTCTGATATCCAAAAAATATTGACATATTAAAGCTACAAAAATATATTAGCCTATGGGTGGAAAAAATTTAAATACGGCCCTGGTGCTATAAATAAATAAACCCCATTTATTTAAAATATGCTTTTTAATTAAACAATTCAAATGTACGTTTAAGATCAATATTGGTATATTTTAAAATTTTAAACCAAAAAATATAGTCTCCACCTTTATTTAAATTTAAGTATTAAAAAGATATATTTTATTCAAGATTGCTTAGTATAATTTATTACTACCCTAAAAAAAAGCAAGACCAGCAAGACTCTTGCAGCAAGACCAGCAAGACTCTTGCAGCAAGACCAGGACCAAGACCAAGACCGGATGGTGCAAGACCAAGAACTTTTTTTGTCTTGACCAAGACCAAGATCAGGCTTGCAAGACCAAGACCAAGACTAGCCGGGTCTTGGTCTTGGTCTTGCTTTGCTCATCACTAACAGAGATAGGTACTTTTTTCTCTTGCTCATTTACGCTATAAGATATAAAAGACCTGCCTTACTGACAGCTCTCAAATTTAAGAGTTGTCATCCTACTTAATGGTTTATATTATGGTATGCCGATGTCAAAAAAATTCATAGGCCCTTTTTTTTGTTTGCAATGGCATTTTACGTTATCAAATGTAAAAAAAAATAAAAAAGAATTTTGGGAATTCAAAATTTGGACATGCGTAATTGATTCGCGAGGGTGACCCCTTATCCCAAAATTTTAAGCATGTATGGAAGAAAAATTATTAACGTAAATAGAATATGGCCTATTTTTTAATAGTCGAGGAAACGGGGATTTTTTGTGCAGTAAGATGGATTTAAATGCGACTTGTGGCATTTAATTTGGACATTCAACTTTTTTTGTGGGGCTGTAATATCTTTCAAAATTAAAATGGAATTTAAAAAACTTTTTTTTATAAAAGTTGCTCTCTTTCGTACCTATATTACTATTCTAAAATAAAAAAATGGGGTTCCTATTTAAAAAAAAGAAGTTAATATGGATATGCGGTCAAGGTGACAAATTAGTTATACCGTTGGATTTGTCCCTTCATTTCAAACAACTTTTACAAAAAAAAAATCTTTTAAATTGTGCCGTTTTCTGGTTATTTGCCTGTCTTAGGTTGAATGAACCACCCTGTTAGAGTTTCCTAAAACATTATTTTATGCCAAAAAGTAGTGATGAGCAAAACAAGACCAAGACCAAGACCAGGCTAGTCTTGGTCTTGGTCTTGGTCTTAACCTGGTTTGGTCTTGGTCTTGCAAGCCAAAAGAAGGTCTTGGTCTTGGTCTTGCTCTTGCACCCGGTCTTGGTCTTGGTCTTGGTCTTGCTGCAAGAGTCTTGCTGGTCTTGTTTTTTTGGGAGTAATAATTTAAAAACAATTTTGACTAAACTATATTTTTTTATACTTAAATATAAATAAAGAAGGGACTATATTTTTTGCTTTAAAATTTTATAATATACCAATTTTAATTTAAACGTACATTTGAATTATTTGATTAAAAAGATATTTTAAATGAAGGGGTTTATTTATAGGCCGGGCCGGATTTAACTTTTTCCGCCCATAGGTTAATATTTTTTTCCCCTAATATGACAATATTTTTGGTTAAACTACACTATTCTTATAAAAAAAAAAATTTTAACAAATTTAACAAAAGAAAAATACAGAAAATTAAATAACAATTCTTTAAACAAATTTCAGGATTTTTTATCTATTAGCTAAATAAAAAAAAAATGATTAATTTACCATACATTTTTTAAAAATTAATCGTTAATTTCCGCCCATAATAAAGGGGTGGCCGGCCTATTTTGACCCATTTTAATCGAGAATCTTTGGAAAAATAAAGGTCCAAGATGCGGTTTTTGCAGATGCATTATATTTTTTTTAAAAAATTTATTCTCGTACCTTCCGTTTTATTGTGACATTTCCATTACTCAAAAAAAATGGCCGATTTTCCATTATAGGAAAATTTATTTTAAATGGAACACCCTGTATATGTTTTATATTTTAAAATTTAATCTTTCCCCCTTTTAAAAAAAGTAACACAAGCTATGGTTATCTCAAAAAACAACTATTTATTGACCTTCGAAAAATTGACTATGTCAAACAATATTATTTAACAATTAAAATTTGCTTCATATGTTACAAAAAAAAGGATCCCAAAAAGGTTTGGTTATTCACAAAATAATAGTTACAAAAGGTTACATTACTTTTTTTTAAATGTTGAAAATGCCTTCCGCCGACTTCGATGCACTTATTTAAATTCGAAAAAAACTTATTAAAACTATTGACTAAAAATTTTTCAGGAATATTTTCTATTATGTTTCGGATATTAATTTTTAATTGCTCTAAATTTTGGGGAAGGGACTATAACACCACTCTTTCACTATCCCCACAGAAAAAAATCTGGAACAGTCAAATCTGGTGAACATGGAGGAAATAGGGCCTCCCTCCTCTTCCAATCCAATTTTTCCAAAACGTTTCGGAATCCTTGGTAATGTTACTAATGTGGTGTGCCCCATCTTGTTGAAAATAGACGAAATTCAATAGATTTTTTCTTGCAATTGGGGATAAAAAATATTTCCAGATATCAACGTAATAAAGGTTACAGTTGGTTCTGAAAAAAAATGGCCCATAAATTTTTTTTTGACATACCACACCAGACTGTGACTTTTGGCGAATCTCTAACGTGTTCGTTATATTGTCGGGATTTTCTGTTGCCCAAAACCTGCAGTTATGCTTATTAACTTTTCCATTGAGGTGAAATGTGGCTTCGTCTGACATTATTAGTCTATCAAAAAAAAGTATATTGTTCCTTACAAATTTTGAATTCTCTAGCAAAATTCCACCCTTTGTGGAAAATCAGTTTCTTTTATTTCTTGTAAATTTGAATTTTGTTGGCTTTAATTTAAGTTCTTTTTTCATGATTTCTTGTACTGTAGTTTTGGAATATAGCGAACTTAAGTTTTTTTCTTGTTGACAATGTTGGATCCGGTTATCTCCAGAATTTGTAACGTTTTTTACAAATTCTCATTGTTTACTTTTCTTTTTACGGGCTAAAGATCCTGTACTCCAGAATTTTCTGTACCAGATTTTAATTGAATTTTTGTGGGTGGAGCTTTTTAAACATGTTTCTAAATCTTCGCTGGGTTTCTTTTACTGATTTGGTTTCGGCAAACATAATAACACATTTTCCTTTTTCGCAACGAGAACATTTTGCGCTTCCTAATTAAAATAACTTTAAAAATGACCAACAATGGCTGACAATGAGGCTTGTTGCTGTTATGGAAACAGATAACGTTTTAAGGCGACTTTTCAAAAATCCTTTTAAAATAATATTCCTATTCGACATACAGTCAATTCTTTGGAGGTCAATAAATGCGTTATTTTTTTTAAGATAACCATAGCTTGTGTTACATTTTTTTTAAAGGGGGGAAAAGATTAAATTTTAAAAATGTTCAAACATATACAGAGTGTTCCATTTAAAATAACAAAGTTGTTCTATATCGGAAAATCGGCCATTTTGTTTTTGAGCTAATGGAATGTCCAAAAAAATGGTAAAGATACGAGAATAAACTTTAAAGAAAATAAGTTTTTTTCGAAAACCGCATCTTGATATCTTTATTTGTTAAAAAGGGTTATTCCGATTAAAATGGAAAATATGGACGGCCACCCTTATTTGCTGCCCTAGACTTACCTTTAGCCTTTGGTAAATCCCCCCCTTTTTATCGCTCTATTTTTGGTTAAATTAAGAACAACCTTCTTTTATACATTTAGTGGCATATAGAAAAAATTATATAAATTTTCTTCAAAAGCAGATAAAATTAGAGCAAATAAAAAACTGTGTACTGTTTGACAAAAAAAAGCCTTTTTAATTTTAACCAGATGTGAAATTTATGTGAAAATAATTCTGATATGTTAAAATTGGTTTCTGATTTAAAAAAAATATTTAAAAAACTTTTCAGTTTGTATGAACTTTTTACCTTTAAATTGGTTAAATAAGTACAAAGTTTGTAGAAATACATAAAAATCTGCAGATACAAGGGGGCTCAATAGTGTGACAAAACCCGATATCTTTGAAATCGTCTATTTTAGTAAAAAACTAAACATACAAAAATTATAGACAAAAAGGGCATAAAATGTAAAATTTTTTCTATTACAAATTTTTTGATCAATCCCTGCCACTCAAGAAAACTCTCTTTTTTTTTAGCTTTTTCCCGAAAATAAAAAATTTATAGCAAAAAATCAATTAAGAAAAAATCTCCACCCTGTATATTATGCTAACAATTGTTGTTATATATAGAAACATGTCGACGTAGATGGTTTTTATTATTTTCTGTTTTGACTTTTCCGTCTAAACCGGAGTGATTTTTACAATCCATTTATATAAAAAGCATTGCTTTATTACATGTCAAATATATTTTTTATTAATCCATTACTTTCACATCATCTTAATTTAAGAAGCAATTTAATGGTGCTACTTTTACAGTGTGAAAAAAAAAAAAATTGTTTTGTATTTTGGAGATTTTTAATCCACTCTGTAAGTGGCATCACTTAATAGCAATTAAAAAAAAAAACATTAAAAAATGAAAGTAATTTTCAGCTTCTATAACTTTTGTACCCTAGTTTTTCCTGTCGTAAACGATTAATTATTATTTTATTTAATAAACTTTTACTTATTAACCAACGCCTCTTTTGGGTTCTTGACACAGTTTTTGTCATGTCTCTTTGGAATAAGTCTGTTTATTAATTATAACAATAAAAAACAATATCAAAAAAGTTGCAGAAGTGCAAAGTCTTGCAGGTCGGTTTGGTCTTGCGTAGTCTTGCACACCTCGGTCTTGGTCTTGGTCTTGGTCTTGCTACCCCGGTCTTGGTCTTGGTCTTGCAAGCGAAAGGGGTTTGGTCTTGGCTTGGTCTTGGTCTTGGTCTTGCTGCAAGACCAAACCCAAGAAAGACCGGTCTCTCATCACTACCAAAGGAACAACACAAATTATTAAACTCCCGCCCTTTTAGTAGCATTATCAAGTTTAGGTAGATACAAGAGCACATTAAATTTAAACTAAATCTTGTCTTGCATCATTATTAATGATGAAGCTGAAAATGTTAAAAAACATTACTTATGTGCAATTAGCTGCACTATTATATATTTTTCTAGAACTAAAGATAAAAAACGGTATAAAAATGTAGACAAAAAATAAAGTAAAAGTTAAGGTTTTAGTAAGACTTTACTTTAATCAAAATAGCAATGACTATTAAATGAAGGGGATAAACTTTTAATCCGAGCAATATAATGATTGTCAATTTTAAACCGTGATTTCGTAATAAATATGTCTAGGTGCATGATCCACAACAAAATATATGGAGATTAAAATATTATTTATTCAATGCATAATGTAAATTTAATTAAACAATTGTCTTAGACCAGTTTAGGATCTGCAGACAAATAATTAAAAATAAAGGTCAAACACACGTATAGAACTATTTTTTTACAGCAGAACCAGTAATTCGAGTTGCCGCTATATACCTGTCTTCTGCAAATGCCTTGTTAAATGATAGTGATATGTTAGTAGTCATACCCTAGAATACTATACACATACAGAAGCGACACGAAGGTCGGCACCTTTGATCTCCGCGGATCAGTTTTCAAAACCTTCGAAACATACAGTTTTTGAAGAAAATTACGCAAATAGCATATTGAAAAAAATATTTTGATGTAAACAAAGAAAAATCATTTTAAGAATTTTAAGTAGGGCTTTTAGTAAATATTGCTTGTTTGGAGACTGGCTTATTTTCACGATCATGTGTGTCTCTATATTGTTTCTCTGAAATTTTGTGTTTGCTAAAATGATTGAAGTTATCAATTTAACTTCTAAATCCGTTGAAACAATGTTTTTAAATATAGGATACCAATTAAACTCAATGGTGCGGATTTGTTTTGACTAAAGGCAGGGTTTTCGGGGTTGGGGAACACGTTTTTCATTAGTTTATTTTTTTCGTCATATGCAATATGAACAACGACTAAAGTATCTTATTTGCGTGTCATCATTTTATATTCATATATTTATTCTTTCAATATATATGATATATTATTGAAGTTACGATTGCGTTGACCAGAAATACTTTTCCTATTAAATTTTGCTGGTCAAATAAATAGTCTAAAAATACTGCATTAATTGTTTAGTTATTGTAATATTTTTATGTATTACTCTAAGTATTTAATGAAAATAAAATTATGATTAAAAATTAAACTAGTAAATTTAAAGACATATTATATATTTGTAGGAGTTCTCCAAGTAACAATTATTATACACAACAATTATTAATAAAGAATATTCTTGACAAAATGGTGACCATTAATAATTTGATAAAATTTACTGGATTACATTGTTGCAATTTACTGAAAACTTTTCTTAGAAATGCGACTTAGGTCAGGAATTAAAATTTTTGTCCTAAAATAATTTAAAATTTTCAGAAGAAAACAGTCTTATAAGATGGAACCAAATTTCTATATTAAAAATCATACTTGGCTGCAGCTTATAATATACTTTTTATGATAAAGTGCCAACCAGACACATTTCTCTTGATAATTTAAGAAGTTTTATTTTTGGTTTTATCAAAATTTTTGTAGCTCTTTAAAATATTATTAATTTTATTTTAAAATTTAGTTTTTTAAATCCTAAAAACTATCTACGTTGGAAAATTTCCCTTTTTAAGGGGTCAATGCTTGGGGAAAAATTACAATTTTAAATATATTTTTTAGTCAACATCAATTATCAATTCTTTTTTTTAACTTTCTATAAGCACCATGAAAAAGGTAGTTCAAAATATAAACCCAAAAATGTACATACATATCCATATAATAATACATAATATTATAAATTCAAAATAAATACATTTTAAAAAATTAGTAGCTTCGTCCCCTGTAAATCCTTAATTCTCCAGATAAAAACTGCTTCTTGCTTTACTTGGGAAATCCATGGTAGTGCTAAAAAAAAAACTAGTTACTCACATGGAAAATGATTTAAATAAAACAAATTATAATAAATGTATTATTAAAAACAATATTTAGCATATTTTTTACATTTTTACGATACACCTTATACATTTTTAAGAGATATTTCCTTAATATATCTCATATAGGTATTTTCAAAAACATTTTATTTGAAATTCGTGCATAGTATTTTATAACTGATATCTATAAAATGATTACAATAAATCTATAGGGTTTCATTACTTTATGAGTTGTAAATACTAAGATACTGTCAATCTTTCTGGAGCTTCAGATGGTTTTTTCAAAAGTACTGTCTTTTTATGCACATTTTATTTACTTTTGGAGACAAAAAAGCCTAGTCTTCAAACTAAGAAATTCTTAATAAACTTTTTAACAGCATTTGTTTGCAAAATTCCTTAAAACAATTCTGACAAATACCAGAATACTCTTTACATTTTTTATTTTAAGCAAAAATTTTAATACAGTATTTGTCACAAACCAAAATTAATTTTATTTAGGGTACCACTTACATGGATCCTTTTATAGTGCAACTAAAGAAATGGTTAAAAATGGGCCCAAAGCAATAATATCAAGCCGTAGCTATAGCAATTCGAATGGTTTCTTGTAATAAGCTAGACTTTTTATTTAATCGCACTTTTTATATCAGTTATATTTATTACAATGGTTGAAGAGGATTCTTATTACAATGGTTTAAGAGGATACTTATTACAAATATGACCATTTAACAATGCCCTTAGTTAAATTAATTGAGGGGATTAAACCCATATTATTATTTTTCTTACATACTATGACTCGTACTACATATTCCGATACATACTGAAAGAAAGTTGTTTTACCTCTGGAACCAAATTCGGCTAGATGACAATGTCAATTTTACGGTCTCATTTTTCTATTCTATCTATAGAATAGTTAAAAACTACTAAAAAGTTTTAGCAGCTTTAAATTGTTTACAAGATAAAATTAAACTTTTTCGTCTTAGTTTTTTTTCAAGCAATGTATCAAGAATGTTTTAGACAAAATAAACACTTTAAAATTAAGGTCATTCATACCTTTCGATTGGATTGAAGTTGTCTTAGCAAGTGGCATCAGATTTGTATGTTTCATCAGCAGATCTTTTCGACAAATGGCCAAACAAAGTTGTGACAGCTTGGGAAATAAATTTTACTACCTTGAGCACCTTTATTTATGTACTTATCTTCAAAGTGTTTTTCACATATTTTATGGTATTTATGTAAAATGGCAGGCCCCTTGTCAAACAAGTCTTCTTTATTGCAAACCTTTGCCTAAATTACACATCTAAAACAAAATCGTTGGTCCCTTAAAGTTGAACTTAATTACTAATCTTACTAATCAAACTTGTAGTTTTTAATAAATTTAGGAGTATTTAATAAATTTTATTAAATTATTTTTACATTTAAAAATTCTACCTATAATTAAAAAAGAAGTTCAAAAGCCTTAAAAGTTAATAATTTATATTGCTATTTGAATTTAGTATTGGTACATACCTAGATTCATGTTTTGGAAAAGCAAAGAGTGATATTTCTTGATCCGCACGAGAATTACACAAAATATATGTACAATAATATCCACTGCTTTTGTTAGTCATTATTTATGTGGGAAATAGTTTTTATTTATCAAAAACTTAAAACACAATAAAATTAAGTTCGTCGTCGAACGTAAACAATTATTTTGCTTTGTCAGTGAGAACTGTCAATTGGACTTTAAACATATTCGGTAATGGACGACGTAGTATATGCAACCATAATTACTAGACCACCAAGATTCGTCCGTGTCGCTTCTGTATGGATCAGTATTCTGGGGTCATACTAATTGTCTTTTCCAAGCTTACTTGGAAAGAAATCATAAATTTCACCACTGATTGACCCCTCGAAAATATTTGCAGTATTTTGTTGTAATAGTGCAGGGATTTCTGGGGGTGGCTTCTCTTAAAAAAACAGCAAATTTTTTTCTTTGCATTAAATACTTCAGCGTCTACTCTATGATGCGTACTAAATTTGTTATCACAAGAAATGCTGCATAAAGTACTTATTACTCAGACCAGGCAAAATCAGAGTTACCTTGAAGGCAAAAAGCACTATACGAAGAGGGTCAAACATGTAGAAAAAACCTGGGAACTAACGATACATAAAAAGGTAGTCGGGGACATATGTAGACATACGGGAGTTTATAGGAATGAAGGTTATAAAAACGTCAGCAATCAGGCAATGGTGGTCATGAAATTATTCAAAAGTAAAACCTTGGAGGCAATATATTGTTTTTTAGCGTTAGACTGGGCAAGATGACTTACTGTCAGCTAGAAAATCATCATGGACATTATCAAACCATGGTTAAAATATATTAATGTTTTTCGATAATACTGGTGCCTATAGGATCTTATCGGCATTCCTCCACCAGGTGCAATAGTTGTCTTTCCACACGTCGCAATTTGGGAGTATTTTCCCCACCTGAAAAGTGATGGGCATCTGCACAGTTCGTTCTTATTCTGTTAGGTTGAACTCGTCTTGGTTGGTCGAAACCTTGCCTGCGTGTCTAACGCATGGCACCGCTCGGCAGGTGCGCATTATTCATCCTCTTTCAGCGTTCAGTAATGTAAGTTTTTCGACAAGCATTTTTGCAGTTTTTAGGGGGGGTTTTCTTGAGCGAAGCCTATTTATATCTCCATCGGCAATTCCAACGTGGGAGCGGAGAACTGGAGGCAATATATTGCTGTTCTTATAGAAGTTTGACTGTGCAAGAGATTTACTGTCACCTAGAAAATAAAAAGGCAGAAAAATTAGCCAAAGAAGGCTTAAACAAGAAGATGTTAAGGACAAAATTTTTTCACGCTATTTCTCATAGTGTTTTAGTACGTAAATTAAACAATTAAAAAACTTACATTCCGCTGATGGTAAGCATAAACACAAGGGCAAGGGAAGGCAAAACAGTTTATTTAATGCTTTTTGCCAGAATTTACTCTCGACTTGCTAAACAATTGTATAATATCACAACTTTAGCAAGAACGGAAACGGAAGGGGAAAGAATGGATAGGAATTTGAAGTCCAAATGCGGAGAAAATTTATTCATAAAAATAAATATTAAATTAAAAATATTATTTTTTTATATATATACTTTTTACTAAAGATATTTATTCATTTATTTTATATATTCATTTTATTAAACATTGTACAGGATGTTTAAAACAAGTTGGCACTATTTCTGTGCTCCTTACTATGGAAGATAAGTTTTAAATTAATTTCCTAGTGTGGTGACTATGAGGCTATGAGATATAAAATTTAAAAACCAGCAACTTTTAAGACCGTGATATTCATCCAGACATATTGTTCAGTTTTGGCACCGATGTAATTTTGGCTATTTATGCCCCTACACAGAAATTTAGTGTTTTGGACGTTATAGACAATTTAAAGTCACCTTTTTAAAATTTGGCAATTAACTAAGCAAAAACGATTTAAAAAATAACAAAGTTATTATCCAAATTCTACTATATCAAAAATAAAGGTAAATAGAAGGTCGGTTAAGTTAAAAAATATAATAAAATGGTGTTAGACTGCTTCATTTATAAATCATAGATTTTAAAATTCATTGCATCGATTGCAAACAAAATGTAAAGGGTTTATACACAAAAGGGTACGGGTAGCTGTATCCCGAGAACTATAAGAGTACTTTTTAAAATGGAAGTCAGTATTCACCCAAGTCTATGTTCACAATATTTTTACCTTGTTTACGAAATTCCGTTTCTTAATTAATGTCTATACCTCCTCTGAAGTACACTTGGCTTTTCTAACAACATTTTTCGATGATTCCGACACTTTTTCCAGTAAAATCCATTCTTTTTTAGACTTTTTCGCAATGTTTCGCACCCAAGAGGAAATTCGGTACTTTTATTTTTTGTAAAAGTTTTTTGAGTTGGTATCTCATTCCACTCTAAATAAAATCTCTTGACTAATCGTCTTACGATAGACAAATCAAACCCTTCCTGATCTTCAGTCAATTATTTTATATTATGATTTTTGTCTGGCGAAGATAGTCAAGTTGATGGATTGCTTTGCATTCTATCGTGGTCCTCTTTCCTAATTCTTCTTGTAGTGATCTCCGCAATACCCGCATACACTGCAGCTCGGCCCGTGTCATTTTTTAATGGCAGTTTAAAACAGTTGTTTGGTGCCTTCTCATCGCAAATTCTTATTATATTAACAACTACCTCTCTAGCCTGACTATATAGAACTTTTCTTTTTGAAAAACTTATTTAAATTATTCACAAATTACCAGTTATTATTAACCAATAGTTATCTGAAAATTAATTACAAATTGCTTTTTGCGAGTTAATATGTTTTTTTCTTATTTTGAATGAAACATTGGCGGATGTAATTTATTATTGTTGCTGAAATGTAGCCTTCATTGTTTCAAATAAAAATTCGCCACTGTTGTTAAAAATCACTATTTTTTAGATGTGTTTAGATTTTACCATTTCATCCCATCAACTGCCTCGATTTATAGTGATTTTTTCCATCATATATCAAATGGCTCAAAATCGACGTTTTATCTAATCGGTTGTCTTTATATTGATAAAACCTAATAAGGTGGGTAAGGAATGTAATTTTCCTAATATACAAATGGTACCTAACACTTACTAGATCCACTTAAACCGAATTAATAAAAGTGGTTTATAATAAATCAGTTTAATAAAACGACTTTTATTAAACTAGTTTATGAGGGTTAAAAGAACTAAGTAGCAAACGACTTTATATACCTGCTAAAATTTAATATAGGAGAGTAAAAGTCATTTCGCTTTATCTTTAATTGCTTTTGCTAAGTAACTCGTAAAATGTAAAAAAAATATTTTTATTTTCTAACATTTTATAAACATATAATAAATTATAGGATGTTCGACCAAACATAAGTTCTTGTCAAGCTATCTCATTCTCCCAGAAACGAGTGGTATCAGTTGGTACCTTTGGTTTCTATTTTAAGCCGTTTTTGCTCAGTAAGCATTCATAGTGACTAAAATGTTGATTTTTAACTGTTATTATCTAAAAAAATGTTAAATATTAATAGCGTATTTTACACAATGCTTAAAATTGGCCATATAGTTCTAAAATCAAAAAATATAAAGGATGCATCATTTAAAAAAAAGATTTTAAGACACCCCATTTATTTAAAATTATTTTTGTATGATGCATACCATTTACTTGTACAAATTTTGTAAAAAAAGTTTTTTGCCTAAGTCGATAGTTAACGAGACATCATCACTAAATGGACATCCGGTATAATAGGTGTTAATTTATAATCAAGAAACACGGAAGTTTGTGTTAATAGGTATATTATTTAAACCTTATTTAATAATTATGTAGGTGTATATGATTATATTAATAATCAGTATATGTATAACAATCAAGCCCCGACACGCCGCTAATGTAAATGTTAAAATCCCAGTAAAAAATAATAAATCGACTTGACATCAGCCCAGCAAATAAAAAAATTACAGACGGCCAAATAAAATAAAAACTAAGCTGACCGATCGCATTGAGACGTCGGGCCCTAAGCGTTTGCAGCATTGCCAAATCCAAACAGCATTCCCAATAAACTAAATTAAGTAAAAGAAAAAATAATCAAAGAACTATAAAATATATTAGTTTTTATACTTAAGGACATATAAAACACAAAGATTAGACCTATATTTAAAGAAGAAAGCATCAAAGTGCTTAAAACTTAAATGATAAATTAAAGGTATGCACAATTTGGCAACAACCTTTTGGGTTTTTTGAAACAAATTTTGCATTTTTTAAATTCCTTTACCCTATCTTCCTATCGTGGTATCTATAAATGCCTCCTCTACACTACTCACAAAGTTCCCGGGGAAGTACTCTAGAAAGTTTACTAAAGTCCGAAGTGACACGCTACACACTCGTTCAACTTCGCGAGGAGCTCATTCGCGCTGCGGTGCCAGCTCCCTGCGGATGCCTTTTAACATGGATGCTCAAGTAGCAGCTGCCGTAGCAATATGCACTCTCGCGTATAATAACTACGTGCATATTTTTCACACGAAGAAAACTAAAAAGAGAAAGAGAAAAAGAAGATGGTGGATGATTGCCTGAAGTCGACCAAGTAGTGTCTTTGACTCGGGCGCAAAAACCGACAACAAACGGGAGTAGCCCGAGGCGAAATAAAGTTCGACGAAGTAAGCCGAAGTGCCTCTCTACACTATTGTATTCGTCTAACCTCGTTCAACTTTGCGAGTAGTGTAGAGGAGGCATCAGAATAGTCATAAGGCAACTAATGGATTGTTGTCGGCTAATTAACAACAAAAAACCAGACATTCTGATAAAAATAAACTATGTATCAGGAAAACAAAAAATTGTGTGTCAACAGGAGATGTCACGCTGGCACATGCACTATTACAACAAACCCCAACGAGAAAAACCCGAAACCGACAAGAGACATGAGGGCACCTGCTTATGAAAACTAATTAAAAAGATCGATCCTATGATGGTACTGTAATAGTTATATAATAAGTGCGGTATGAGCTTCATTACAATAACGAGTGGTAAATATTGCCTCGACGAGGTCGTAGACCGAGTCGGAATAATCACACGAGTACTGTAATGAACTGATACCGCACGAGTAATATACAAAATTTTATCTTATTATATACCTGTACCTCTACCTTTTTTGGGTCCAAAAAAATTAAAGTAGTTTATCATTCTAGTGCTATGTCGACAAGGCCGTATATGTGATGTTTAATAACCAAATTATTTGACGCGAGAATTTTGCATTGAAGATATATCACTAAAATTAGTCATTTTAACCAGAAATAAGTAGGATGTCTGATTATTTTCTTCCCCACGACATAGAAGAGACGGCGCAAATGGAAGTCTCTTCGCTGTTACCGTCAAAATCAAGAAAATACGAACGAGTGTACCAAAAATTTGTCGATTGGTGTTTCGAAAAAATAAATAAAAAATATGTTTCATTAAAAATTTTTCCTGGCTTATTTTAAGAAAATGTCGACGAAATGCAGTTGCTCCAGCCTATGGGCTTATTACAACAATTTGGACATAAGCAAGTTCACATAGTGACAAGCACTCCTAAAACGAAAAAGCAAAATAAATGAGCCGAAGAAAAGCAAGACATTGTCAAAACGAGAAATTGCCCAGTTTCTTGCCACAGCCGATGAGAGAAAATTTGTGCTTCATAAGGTAAGAATCTAGAGTTTTTATATTAAAAAAATCATCTGCAGAAAAAGACGAGTTTAAAGTTGTTGTGACTTTTAGCGTCCTGTACTTAAGTTTATTTTCCTTTGTTACAGGTTGTGCTAATCATTGGCATTGCTTGGGCTTGCAGAAAACAAGAAATGGCCCAATTATTATGGGAAAATGTCAAAGATGAAGTGAAGGTTTTTTATATTGAAATTTCAAACACAAAAATAAAAATTTCCAGATAATTTTTTGTGACATCTGGAGGATTTTAAAAAGTCGACATGGTTTAGATTATTCAAAAATACAAATCGCTGTGTCCAACAGTCACGGATCACACAAGATTTTTTGTAGGTTACAGAAAAGGCATTTGCATACGGCAGCCCGTTCGTATCAATACGTTTGGCAGCATGCCAAAAGCTATAGCTACCACTTTTTAAATTTGTCACACCCAGACTTATATACCGGACACTGTTAACGTTGTTCATCCACATCCCTGTTGGCAGATTCTGGATCAGACCTATTGACTGTCAAAAGCCATGGTAGAGAAGCAACAGCGTAGCTAAAGGTTATATTGATAACTCCAAGGAAAAGAAAAAAAAATGTTGCAAAAAAATTTCGGGTGCGGAACCTTCAATCTGCTACAGTTCCTGTACCTTGCCCCTGGCTGCAGCAGCTTATGCCGATTCCCCAGGCATCAACCCAAGTTTTACGATTCAGAATATTCCCAAGGTTGCCTCTGGTGTAAATTATTTTACTTTCAATATTTATAATAATTAATTTTAAAATATAAATTGTATTGTATATTAATAATATGAAAAAATGTGTCTTAGAATATTGGTTTTGTCAAAATACGTTATGGAATAAGCATTATTACCGAACTAGTACGGTAACGAACGCTCTATGGTTTATTACCGCACTGGCGTGTTAAGAAGACACATCATGCTACGCAAATATGCTAAAATAAATAACATAATAATCACTTATCCTGCAGGTCGTGAATAAAATATATTAATATTAAGAAACTGCAGCCACTTTTTTTATATATGGGCGTAAAAGTCTTAATCTTGGGACCTAGACCGAAGCGGTCCCTTCTTGCATATCTGGCAAGTAACACACATATTATTTTTATATAACTTTTATAATTATGTAAATTAACAGATATAAAAAAATATAGTACATTTTTTAAAATAGACTTAGATAGGGCACTTGTTTATCCCATTGTCTGAAGTTTGCCCCATATCTTTATTAAGTATTTTCCACAAGGCTCAAAGTAACAACGGATATATTTCTTAGCCACCTTGTTGTAATTTTCTAAGTAAGCATTCATTTTGATTTTTAATATTTAAACAATGATTGGCAAGTTTAGGGAAATATTAAAATTAAGATAGTACATGTAATTACAGAAATCGTTTTATTGCTTTATTATTTACCATGAAATTGCAACATTATCTGCATTATTTACCCTTTTTAACACAAGGTTTCAACCTTTTAAGAAAATAATTTATTGTTTTTTCAATTGGTCTTTGATAATGATCTCCAAGGTATTATTGCATAGTTCTTATGAAATTATTTTTAAAATAAACATTCAGGCTATAATCTCGGTAGACCTGTAAATTGAGTTACGCGTTTGGGAATATTTTTACCATTTTTAAAAATATCTGTTATTTAAAAAAAATACCCTTTGTAATCTAAACAATAACATATTAATTAGCAACTGTAAAAAAAGTAATTTGTTTGGCCCAGTGGAAAAAATAATAAAATACCTAGAAAATGTTTACGCAAAACAACGAGATATAATCCATTTTATATTTCTTTTAATAGGCTGTTTTAATTTTATCAAAAACTGTTGTGATTGCAAAGCTAAATTATTAGAGAATTTCAGGAATGGTTCACTGTTCAAAAAAGTTTGCATAATGTGATAGTAGAAGCAATGTCAGACCGGCTAGCCACTCGGAAAAAAATTTGGTTTTAGGAGTTCTTACACTTAAGTCTAAATAACAAACACACACAAAGGGCATTATTTGCACAATTTATATTTAATATTTTTTATTAACGATACATTTTGTAGTCATAAAAACAAAATTTATTTTTTGTAGTATCAAATTTTTCTATGCTGCTAAACTTCAATAATTTTGTACTTTTTTTTGTCTGTATTAATGTTGGGTTTAGTTAAATTATCCAAATTATAATGCAATTAAGAAAAATTCTATCAGCATGCTTTCAGAAATAACTAAAAAATCAAATTTGTGTTCTTTCTTAAAGTCATTTATTTTTCACATCTTTTTCTGTAAATCTTAGGTAAATTTTAAATATACGACTTTATTTTAAATGCAATATAGATTCATTGATATGTTTTCATAACACATTTTTTTAAGTACTGAGTACAAAAGCTAAATAAAGAAATACTAAAATATAAAGTACTTAAAATTATATACAAAAATATAAAATAAAATATTTGTAGCATGGACTAGTAAAAGAATATCAATAACAGTGAATACATTTAACTTTTTAAAAACTGTTTTTAAAATAAACCTTATAATAATTTTTATTGAATTTAATTTTCTTGCATATTATAGAAAATTTAACTACATTTAATTTAAGATAATTAAATTTATTGTATAATAAATATATTATGCTGTTAAACTAGATTTTACGACATATTTTTTTTGTAATATTAAAAATAATCTAAAAATATTTTTTCCATTAAAATTTTAAAATAGTAGAATATTATTATAAGGATTAAAGGTATACCTGACCATTTAGGTATTCGGTTTTTTTTACATAAAATCAATGTATGTGGAAAGAAAAAGTTACTATCTAAAATAACCTGGAATAAACAAAACATAAACTTAACAAACTCAAAGATAAAACAACAGAAACCTGCTGTATATTTGCAGAATTTTCTCTTATAGGACTAACTTTAAGATACACTGTTCTTCCATTAAGTGGTTGTATTGACCTGTAGTTTTTAATCAAAGGAGTTTTTTCTTGTGTCTGAATTTCTTCAAAAGTTTTAACCTAAAAAAAAAATTGTATCACAATCTAATAGAGCATCTTTTTAAATAAAAAGCATGCCCGGAGAAGCGTCATAGCCTTAAACAAGTCTGTAACTTATAAGTGGCTAAAGAGAATAATAGGACAAAAATCGGGTATTTCACAAGAAAAATGAAATTATTAGCTACTGTCAGTATAAAAACATTTTATTCATATATGATACTTAAGTCTGAGTATTGCTCAATGCAATAAGATATTTAATTTTTTAAAAATGTAAATCATATTTTTCTTAAAGATATGTTCTATATTGTTATGGCGAATTAATGCACAAGATAAACATGTAATAAATTTTATATAGGTGAAAAATCCGGACCATTAGCCAATGCAGCATTATGCAAAATATATATATATACAGGGTGATTCACGGTCGATGGTAGGTTAGACGTTAATGGAAAACGGGAAGCAGAATGTTTCCGAAAATTTAGCATCTTACATTTTCTTACCTGTTCTATCAATCTAAACTATTTTCAGCATTGCGACGTTGCCGCTTCTATTAAAGTCCTAGAAACTTAAAATTTTTTAAATGGAACACCCCCTATATTAACAAGTTTTTATATTCACCCTTTTATTATAATACTTTTTGTTAATATTGCCCTATACCTATCTCTATCGGTTTTCGAGATAAAAAATAATTTATGTTAAATATGGTCCAAAACATGGCCCTAATTAAACTTAAGTAAATTAATTGTTCTCAATTCATGAAAATTAATTTTTTGGTGGTAGTTTAGACAGACACGATGTATTTAATTTACACCGAGAAATCGACTCCATATCTTACAGGGCGTGCTAAAATTACAATTATTTCCGTTATTCTTAAAAGGGGTCAAAAGATCATTTTCAATAAACCCCTGTATATTACTCAATAAAATAAAAAGATGAAGAAGAACGCTTTAAGATGACATATTATGTCCCTATACCTAAATTATCAAATTTGCTTAATAATGCCGCTTTTGTGAAAAATTATTTTTAAAGAATTTAATTTTAAGTAACCATGAAATATCAACATTATTGGTTTGACTACAAAATAATTCAATTAACATGTAAAAAGTACAGAAAATAACATAATTAAGATGAATAAAAATAACAAGATTGTAAACAAAATAACAAATTTTTACAATAAATGCTGGAAATGTTGTCCATTACATTCTAAACATTTTAGAATGTGCTTTTGTAGTCAAGTTCTTCTTTAGTAGGCAGTAGTAAGAGTAATGCACATCATTTATTTTAAAACACAACATAAAAAAAAGTCAAGCGGCGTGAGATCGGGTGATCTCGGTGGCCAATCCCATGGCCCTAAGCGCCTAAACCAACGATCGTCAAACATTTCGTAAAGTTCCCTGGAAACTCCGTCCAGTTAAAACCACGAATTCCTATATTCCTCTAAAGGCAAATTATCGACGAACTCGGTAACAGTCGTCCTTAGTATTTCGAGATATCTCTCAGCATTGAGTGTGTCATCATAAATAAAAAAGCTAATTTTATTCTTCTTTAAAATACAGAAAACATTAAGGTCAAATTTTTCTTGAAACCCCATTTCTTTTGTTACGTGAGGATTATGATCAGCCAAAAATTGCGTATTCCTTCTATTAAAAATCCCATCCCTCGTAAATTTTGCTTCGTCGCTCCAAATTATTTTTGACAAAACTCTGGATCCTCCTGTGTAAATATTAAAGGGTTTCGCAAAAATGCACTCTACGTTCAAAGTCTTCCGCTTTAAGGGCTTGAACTTTAGTAAATTTATACGGATGCATTTAGTGATTTTCCAAAATTCGTTGTACTTATTACTGACGGCATATGATACACCAATCTTCTTCTGCACTATGAATTGAAGCTTCTGGATATGCATAAAAATATCCAATTCATTTGAAGTAACGGTTTTGGTAATGTTGGAGGCGCTTTAAATTTCAGCCATAGTTAATGAAATTGTTTTGTAGTCCATACAAACTTCCTCTCGTTTATTGATGTTAATTCAGAATACATTTGGTTAAATTTTCTGCAACTTTGGCAATGATTTGATCACTTGTCCGTGTAAAATAAATAATTTTATAAGAACTTTGTTTGAATAATCAATATTTGCGTTCACTTTGGAAGATTTTTTTAAAAACCGTCAATAACTGTTTATAAGTTACTTATAAAAGTCCCAAACTGTCATAAGCTTGATATTTCCATGGTTACTTAAAATTAAATTCTTTAAAAATAATTTTTCACAAAAAGCGGCTTTATTTCGCAAACTTGATGATTTAGGTATAGGGACATGGTATGTCATCTTAAAGCGTTCTTCTTCATCTTTTATTTTATTGAGTAATATACAGGGGGTTTCATTTGAAAAAATAATCTTTTGACCCCTTTTAAGAAAAACGGAAATAATAGTAATTTTAGCACGCCCTGTATGATTGGAGTCGATTTCTCAGTTAAATTAAATACATCGTGTCTGTCTAAACTACCACCAAAACATCAACTTTTCATAAATTGAGAGCACTAATTTACTTAAGTTTAATTAGGGATGTTTTGGACCATATTTAACAAATTATTATTTTTTATCTCGAAAACCGATAGAGATAGGATATGGCAATATTAACAAAAAATATTATAATAAAAGGGGAATATAAAAACTTGTTATAGGGGTATTCCATTTAAAAAAATAAAGTTTCTAGGACTTTTTGATAGAAGCGGCAACGTCCAATGCTGAAAATATTTTAGATCGATAGACTAGGTAAGAAAATGTAAGATGCTAAATTTTCAGAAAAATTCTGCGTCCCGTTTTCCATAAACGTCTAACCTACCATCGACCGTGAATCACCCTGTATATATATATATATATATATATATATATATATATATATATATATATATATATATATATATATATATATATATATATATATATATATATATATTAATACTAAAACTATATTAAAAATACTGATTTTCCTCAAATCAAAAATCTGTTAACCTGTATTTAGAATAATCTATATTATAATAATTACAAAATAAACTACAATTTCTGTTCAAAAAAAAAACGTAATGTAAAAATAGTCCATCTATATTATAAAAAATAATTATGTGTCCTCAAAATCAGTTAATTTACTTGTTTACCTTTGCTCAATGCTGAGATAATTTAAGAAAAACTTAGAATCAGTTAACTTATTATCTTCATTATTTTTAAACATATAAATGTATCAGTCACAAAAGAATAATATGTCATTTATGAGATTACTTTAAACATTCTGACCAATAGCTTTTAGAATATCTTAATTTTTTATTTCAAAGTTAAAATTATTTTAATTTTAAATAAAATTAAAAATTAGGTTAACATTTTTTAAATTAATTAAAAAAAAGATGGTAAACTTGCCACAGAAACGTAGGTAAGTGTTTTTGATTTTTGGAGATTTTCTCAGGCAATCTGCCAATTCATAGTTTTTTTCCTAACATTATTATTAAGCAGGTTTTTTAGGTTAAAAGAACATAAAAAAATATAAAACCTTTAATAAATGTTAGTCATTTTATTTAATCGAATCCTACTAGGAACCTAATTTCAGTCATTGGTCGAGGTTAGATCTCAGGTATCATTCTATCTATTAACATGTATTTGTATATGATATTTTTTTAATTTAATACTTTAACAAAACCTGTATTAAAAACAATATAAAGATTACAGAGAAAAAACGGGCCAAGCCAAATTTTATTATTATGAAAAAAAAGCGATTTTAAATTGAAAAATGCTACAATAACTAAAGTATTTGGATTGATAAAATTTTCTTTTTACCAATATGTTTACTAACTATCTAAGACCTGTAGGTCATAAACTGCAAGCATTTTAAAAAAATATTTATAGAAAAATGAACAACTTTTTGATAACTGGTCGTGACTTAGCCCGTTTTCTTCCTGAATTTATAAAAAATTTTGTTTTGTGAAGCATGTTCATTTCACTTAACATCGAGCGTTATGCCTATACAGGGTGTCCGGAAATAACGTTCGAATAATTCTAGGGGTGATTCTACATGTTAAATTATGAAGAAAAGTTCATATCAACATAGGTCCGCAAATGCGTCATAAGGTCGCTATGGCGATTCAAAGATGGCACCGGGATATAGGTTTTATTTTATATTTCTGGAACCGTTTTAGATAGTCATCTAAGTTTTGGCATACGAATTGCTTTTAATAGTAGGTACTTTTCAGTGTTTTTACTAAATTATTATTTTAATCAGGGGCGTGCTGACAAGGAAGGCCTCGATTTAATTTATTCACATTTTAATTAAACGTCATAGTTTTGCCGTTTTTTTAAAAATTCTGATTTTGCGGTATAAATAACATAAAAAAAGGTATTCTTGTTAAAAACTTGTCAGGGTAGCCGTTTTCGAGAAAACATTCTTCAAAGAAAATAGTACATGCATGGTCGCCCCAGCAAAAGAGTATTCCGGCATTTTTTAAAAGTCAAGAACAATATATCTTTTTTACTTACACTATTATTAACACAAATATAATTAAATAAATATTATTTATGAACCTTATGTTAAATTCGTTTACCGCAGAAATATGGCGTTTAATAAAAAAGTGAACAAATTAAATCGAGCTCTCTCCTATCGGTACGCCCTTGATTAAAATAATAATTTAGTAAAAACACTATGAGGTGCCTACTGCTTAAAGCAATTCATATACCAAAACTTAGATGACCATCTAAGACGGTTCCAGAGATATAAAATAGAACCCCTATATCTTGGTGCCATCTTTGAATGGCCATAGCAACCTTATGAGGCATTTGCGGACCTATGTTGATATTAACTTTTCTTCATAATTTATCATGTAGAATCACCCTCAGAATTATTTGAATGGTATTTTCGGACACCCTGCATAACTAATATAGTGAAACAAAACTGAACTAGAAAATAATCTTCGGTATTCTTTAACCAATTTGATTACCTAAAATGGCAACTTTATAGTTTGATTAGTGTAAGAAAATAAGCTAGATTCTTTTTTTGTTTACTTGAAAAGTTTTTTAATACATTTTTTCCATATTCCCAGTTAATTAGGCACCAGTGATGCAAAATAATCATGAGCTTCTTTTTCACAGAACTTTTAAAAACTTTGCAAATTGGTAAAGTTTTAGACCGAAATTGGTATTGGACACAAAATGACATAAAAACGCTTAACATAGCGAGCACAACGCTACCGATTAGACAGGTAAAAACGCGACATAGCCCGTTTTTGCTCGGTACCACACGGACTTATCACGTTATTCCCCGGTACGAGATATTTTTTTAATTTAAGATCTCCTGACTTATAGCGTTCTTGCAGGAGATTTTTTTTAAACAAAATTTAACAATATTTTCTATCGGATGACGTCAGAATCTCAATTTCGTTAATATATATATATATATATATATATATATATATATATATATATATATATATATATAATATATATATATATATATATATATATATATATATATATATATATATATATTTTGGACTTAACCCGTTTTTCCCCTGTACCCTTCATATTACCTGCTGTACAGATATGGGTAACGTATGGGTAAATACGGTCCAAATGATGCCCTCGTTACATCCAGGTGTGGTCAAAGATCCATGATATCTATAATAGCCTGCTTTGTCCCTTGGGATAAAATTTTTTACACTAAAATCTTTTAAATGTCTGGGTTCTCCTACTGTTTCCTTAAGGTTATCGACAATTTCTAGGAGCGGTTGAAAATCTTCATCGTCGTCGGGAGAAAGCTAAAATTAAAATAAAAATGAAAAAATAACCAAACAGAAATATAGAGGTTGGGTTTCTTAATGTTATAAAAGTCTTTTTAAGATCTGCTATTTCTTCTGTTTAATTAAACAAAATGAATTCACGATACGTTAAAAAATATTTAGTTGTGTAGTAAATGGGTATATTGAAAATATGTTTGTATAACTAGGCGTAAAATACTATTATACACTCCCGTTTAAGGGCGTAAAATAAGCAATACACTTTAATAAGGTCTTTATTTTTGGTAAAACATCAATACATTATTTTAACTAATTACAATTTAAAGCATTAAAACTGGTAAATTTCCCCCTGACGATTCTTTTTGAAGTAGAATATCCATCTCTGGATGATTTAACATTGAAATTGCCTGTAGTGCTGGACCCTATAATTTTTTTGACTAATTGAATTTTATTTTGCACGGAATTTTTAATATAACCCTCAGCCACAGTCGAGGAGTGCCAATCTCCATGGCGATGGCGCTTCACAGTCGATAAATCGCCTCCAGCGTCAGCTGTCTTATTTATTTTTATACATTAGTCTTGACTTGCAGCTTTTTCTATTTCTGGATTACTTCGGCTCATAATTCCAATTTAAAACCACATTTTTGACAACTTTGTTGATACCAACCGTAATTATTTCTTTGGTAACTTCAAGTTGTTTAATTAACTTCACTTAAGCTTGACAGTAACATCAGCAAAAGAATCCAGTATACCACTGTTAACGAAAATAAAAAAAATAACCACTGAGAATGCTTAGTCATTAATTTCAGTCGTACAAAAAGTATTGTTACACTTTTGGCCTTCCGGCATAAAGAATTTTTACACCGTCAGCTAATTGTTCCCCTCGCACAGCCCGGGCAACAACTTTCAGCAGCGGGCGTAAAAGTGCTATTTTACGCTCTCGGTACAAAAATAACTATTTTGTTATTCGGTGAAATATATTTAATTTTGTATTGTAGAGTCATTAAAAACCAAATGTATTTTTTTGAAAAACGGTAAAATTACAAAATATAGTTCTAATTTGAATTAATAATTAATGGATAATTTATTGGGCCTATAAAAGCAGTAAACCAAATTTAATTTTAATGATATAATGCTTGCAATTTTAAACTGAGAAGCGCATTTCTCAACTTTTTTGTACTTGCATTAATTATGGTCTTATAATTGATAAGCATTTTTAGTAAGAACAAAATACAAAGAATGTTAAGGATATCCCATTTTCGATACTCTTGAGAGGTATGGAATGTTATGGATTTTACATAAGTGGCCTACTTTTTGACGAGATATCCGATTCCGATGTAGATCCTGTCGTGACCCTCTTTGTTTTAAACCTACGGGATAATTTTAAAAACCTTTTTTTAGGCACGTCTTTAATGTAATTATTTTCGATCAAAAAAACACCTTAACAAAAAATGTATTGCTTTGATTTAAAAGTAAAAGTCAGTAACCATAGTTACAAAAACAAAAAATGTATTTTATTGGTTTAAAAAGTCAGTAACCATGGTTATTTACTAAGTGTTTTTAACAATCAAAAATGGTCAGATTATAGTATCACCGGGTTTCTTTATCTTAGGTGCACGGTAGTGCATCATAACAAGTTCCGGCCTGACGCACGCAGTATGTATAGTACACGAAACGTTTTAGCATGTTTTTCCATCTATCATACCTTCTTTATTATATATAACAGTGTAAGATTTGATTTGTAAATTCACATAAGATTTTAAAAATCGCCAATTTTACTACTGACTGATTCTTTGACTCGTCAAAATTGTTGGGCAATTTTGGCGAATGAGGAAGTAAAACTAAAATTTGATAGGTAAAAACTGCACACGATACGCTTCAAAATAAGAGCGGTAATATTATATCTATTTGGAGAGTATTTTAGAAGTTTGCAATCTGGTTGAACCTGCGTTTCTGAGGTTACAATGGTCTCAGAATTTTAAATGCAGACAGGATTTTATTTACAGAACATAGAAAATAGTCACATTTTACTTCTCAGATCTCTACTCCATTCTTATCGATAAAAACACTTAAAATCCAGGATTACGGAACCTGTCTCTTATAAAAAAAAGACTGTTTCAAAACTCATATTTTGAGAAGAATTCTCACTTCTCCTCAGTCATTTTTTTTTGTTTATTGAATCAGAAAAGAGAAAAGAGATCCCATCAAAAACATGTTTGTAAAATAGGGGCCAAGTTCCTATCCAAAAATCTAATTTAATAGCCCAATAAAGTACTAAGGCTAGATTTAGACCAAGGTCTTTTTTGACTTGGCAAGTTTTTTAACGGCCTATCTGTACTGTTAAAAAAATTGTCTTTATTAATAAAAAAAGAACATTTATAATTACAGACAGATCAATAAAAAATTGGCCAGCCAAAAATTGATCCAATTTTAGATCTTTATACTTTAAGGAGCTGAGATTTTTGGATGGGAATTTGGCGATTTTTTTAAGTAAGTGTTATTGGTGGGGTAGAATTAATAAGATAAAAGTAATTGATAGAGTTTTGTACGCAGAGTTTAGTGGTGTAGCCAGTTTAAAAAAAAATTGTGTAACATCCCATATATTTTATTTTATATTAAATACCCATGTACAGTTTTTGAATGGTAAACCACACCATCTACAAAAACAGGATTCGTTACATTGTGATAGAACATATTAACATAGATAAATTAATGCGTTAGACAAATGAAAATTAAAGTACTTAATTTTCTCACTGCATTTATTTTTTAAATTTAGTAATTCTACTAAACTATAATTGCAAATTTTTATAAATATACAATGGATAAAAACAAACTAATTTGTTGAAATTTTTACATAAAAACATCTACCATGTTTGCCGTCTTTAATAATAAAGCATTTTATTTAAACCGAATAAATTATTTTAAATCTAAAAATAAGAAAGTGCCACCATTTATTAAGCTAAGTAAAAATATAATAGAGCGATGTAAGCCACTTTTCTGTATATGACATATTGCCAATTTTTATAAAAATATGACCCATTCTTTTTACTTACATCAAACAAAACTCCAAATACAGCAACCCCATGAGCATGTTGTACTGCTTCACTTAAATTGCGGTATCTCTGGTTGAAGTGAACTAAATGAAGTTCGAGAGGAAATCTGTAAAATAATAAATTTTATTGTGGCTTCACCATTTTGTCAATAATTAGTTTTGCCTCGGAATATATTTTTTGGTAAGTTAAAAGATATATGAAGTATAAAAATAAATATTTATTAATTTTATTTAAACACAGTGCTATAATTTCAAAACGAATCACTTCAAATATATTAAAAAATAAAATAAAAAACACTTTGGTTTAGATGTACAGGGGGAAGCTTAATTTCATATTTGATAAAGTTTTATCAATTACCTTCCCAACTCAAGCTAACTTTACTTTAATACATGAATTCTAGAGGTAAAGATCACCCACTTTATGTTACAAAAATGGCCCTTAAATTGCAGTAAATCAAGATGGCGTTGTGTTCGAAACGACCATTTTTAAACTTCACTTTACATATTTCGGTCAAGGTCATTGGTTCTCATTGGTTCCCTGAACTACACCAGCGCCTTCTAGTGAGGGCCACTTTTTGAGCAAAATAACCATAAGAGAGGGTGATTCTTACCTATTGAATTCATACTTTGATATGTCAAACGGCAATAAAGAGTTTATCGAGTTGAAATAATTTATTTTATCACATGCTCAAAATGTGCGCCGGTATTGGCGAGGCCATAAAAAAGCCTGTTTTCTCGCGAACCTCCTTTTTCTTCTTCCCTGAAAGCTGTCTTGATTCACTACCGGAAGCAGCGCAGCCCCTGGGGCTTTTTGTGTTTATATGCCTCGCGATCCTTTGTCTGGTAATAATTCTGCATTTTAGTAAAATTCTATCCTTAAGTTCTTAAATATTTGCAAATGGAGTTCGATACACTTTAGTTTATTAATAACCAACCTCTTCTGCTAAACCATTTGCCTAAAAACTGTTTAGTGATCCTTCCTCAAACTGCCAAAGGATAGTGAGGGCAAACTCCATCTTCCTGGATTGGAAATGCAAATTATCTTCATTAAGTTCCATAGTACCATTTTTATCTTCCTTATTTTTCAAAAATAAAAGGGTAAATAACATATTCCAAAAGATTCAGATACAATTAGCAAGTTAAATTTTCTCCCAGAAAGAATGGACCGATAATTTAATTTGGTTTCCATAAATACCTGCCCAAACGTTGATCTTTTCTGGAAATTGAGTATGACTTTCCTGAAGCAGGTGCGGATTTTCTATCTGTAGTGTGTTACCTAAAGCAGATATTTTTGTTTAAATAACGGTCTTCGTCAATTCGCTGGCACATAAAAAAAATGTTTTTCAAGACCACGAACCGATAGAAATATTGGTCAGCATAAAGGCTTTCGGAGTAGACAACGTTGGTGGCTATTCCGAACTGTCCTAGTACCTCAATCTGGCTAGCTTTGTCTACAACCCTTTCCATTGTAGTTATCTTGATGCCTTTCACTGAATTTTCCTTCGGTTCTAAGCGCACATCGTTTTTTAGCTTCATAAAAGAAAATTACTTCTGTTCTTTCGGTTAGAGTATACACCATTTTAAAATCACGATTCATAATTTTAAGCTAACGATGCTAAAATAACATTCCTTAAAAAAATATTCAACCGTTTCGTAAACGTTTTAAAATATTGTGTTATTGCCGTGTTTTATTGTATTAGATACCACCATAAACGTCAGTCGAATAAATACACAGATATTAAGTCTGCGAGTCTCGCCAGTAATACCGCATATTCTGAGCATTTGATAATATAAATTTTTCGATCTTGCTAAACTATTTTTTATTAACACACATATTGTCTTCCAACTTGCTTTTACGTCTACCGATTTTAAATTTCTTGGTACAACACGATCCACAATAATTAGTTGATTTCTCGTTTTACCTGTAATGACACTGGGGAGGGATGCCATTTGACATATTAAATTGAGGTAACCTGTAGGTAAGTAGGTGATTGATAAAACATTATCAAACACGAAACTAAACTTTCCTCTTTATGTCTGTTCCGACGTGTTTTTGTGTTTATTTTTTTGTTTTTTTTTTAGAAAGATATTTACGGTGGTTCGTTTTGAAATGAAAGCATTATATCTTACTGTTTTTTAAATTTATTAAAATATATTTCATTTAATAGAATTTATAATAAAAATAACAGTTGAAGAGTTTGGCCCAGGTTTCTAAAATTTTGGTAATTGTCTCAAAAGTAGCGAGTTTGGCCAATTTTGGTAAACGGGGATTTTTAAGGCGCTGATCACGAATCTGAAAGAATTTTTAGTCAAAAAAATTTCACTTTCAAGATATCCATCATTAAACTAACCTCATTTTTACTATATTTCTCCTTCTTTTTATTGTAGTAGCTTTATTTTGCTTCTGGATTCGTGTTAAGGAGGAAAAATACTTAGGAATGCATATATCGTAGAAAAAGTACAGACCACTTTTTTAAGTGGCTGTAGGTACTACAAATTTTAGTAATTTAATAGATTTTAAAATATTTTGTTAACTTAATCTTACAAAATTGTTACTAGCTGGTTTTGTGTAGTATTTTTCAATATATAAGAAAATGACTAGACATATCGATTATCTCCGACTGCAATAAAAATCCTCGAAAGTGGTCCTTCATGGCCATGCCAACAGAGGTGAGAATAGTTCAGGTCCGCACGTTTAGATATAACCTGGGGCAAATAGGACCTCATGAATACTTATATATTATTCCGGTCAGGAAAAATACGACCCTGTACGGTCGGGTGCGATAATTAGGTCAACCTACCCTAATAGTACCATAAAATGCTAATTTTGAGGATTTTTACTGCACTCAGAAGCAGACAAGACTTTTAGTCATTTTCTTATATCTCGAAAAATACTATATGAATTTAAAAACGTAATTTTAAATAGTTGAAATAATTGATTTTATATGAAATCTACAATTTAATAAATATAATAAATATATAATTGAAACTTAATCCATGTAGCCTAAAAATATCAATGTTTTTGATTTTTTATGATTGCCCATTACAAATTTTATAACTGTAATTATGCATGGCACATTGGCATTTTAATGTTATTTTAGTGCAAGCTAAATAATTAAACATAACTAATTTTAAATTAACTGCAGTCGAACAAAATTAAAATTAACGTTTGTTTTTTAAAGAGGTAATAAAGCCCACAATAATTTTTAAAAGTTGCTTTATAACATATTGAAACGACCACTTTTCAATACATTAAGTTAAAAATAATGTTCTGTTTGTTGACATCTAAACTATTAAAACATTTAACAAAACATTAAATTTTATTATATGTGTATCATTAAATGCCTCTCTTTTGTTTTAAAGATTTTTTAACAGGTTTATGTAATACAAAAGTAATTTAAAAAAAATTAAACCTACCTTAAAAAAAATTACCATAAAATTTTTAAAATAACATTTTTTATATATAATCTAAATTAACCAATAAAAACAAAATTAGAAGTAGGTACGAAACAAATTTAAAGCCTACAATTTTTTAAAGGTTGGTGTCAGCAAATTCATCGAATATAAAACTTGCTTTGCTTTGCTTTCACTTTTTTTGGTCTCCGTCGGTGGACGTTCAACCAGCTCTCCCCTTTCCAGACACACGTTGTTATCAACGTGGCTTTCCCAGGCTTTGTACGTGGAACTTCTGGATAGTCGGGCTCTGTAGCCCCCAAAAATTCCGAACTTTTCAAAAACTTAAATTCTCAAAATTTTCTAAAATATTTTCTTGTCGATGCAAGGCACAAAAATGGACGTCCGACCAGGAAGACTGCTACTGGTATCGCGCATAACCGTTTTCTGTCAGTACTGCTCCTTCCTGCTGAGCGCGCAACCATCTTCCGACATTAGGAAAATTCCTCGTGCGTGGGGCTCCCAGAAAGAAACAGATATAGGAATCATCGCTCACAGCGCTTAGCCCCAGAAGAAGGACTCCATCGTTTGGCTTGAGTTTCTTCTTGATCCCCGATGGTAAAAGCCGTTGATACAGCTCCTTCAGCCGCCTTCCCGGAAAAAACTATGTAGTTTTTTTATCGCGAGCACTTCACTGATCGGAGGTCAAATAGGAACTGTGAATATAAAACTTAATAAAATAAATGAATGGCCCTGCTCGTACCAACTTAAAAAAAATGTAGGCCCCTAATTTCCTTCGTACCTACTTTTGATTTTATTTTTGCTGGCTAAATTTGGGTAAATATTGGTTTATATAAAATATATTATTTAATAATTCCAAGTTAAAGTTTTTTTGAGGTTGGGTTTTTTTTAAATAAGCCTTTTTTTATTTTTATATTTTTTATATTTGAATAATTTAAGGGCACCAACCTAAAAAAAAAATTGTAGATCCCTTATTTGTTTCGTACCTTCTTTTGATTTCGTTTTTTTTTATTTAATAATTTTACGATATTTTTTTTAAGTCGGTTTAATGTTTTTTTAAATTACTGTTTTTTTTTTGATAATAGGTGGTATTAGGTTTGTTGCAAATTTTTAAAGATTTTACTAAATTTGACCACGATTTTAATTAAATTCTTATTGTTCCCTAAGTTAAAGTAAATGTAAGCCAATAAAAAAAGAAATGTCGCAATCCAATTATTAAAAAAAACAAACATACATACAAACAAACATACCAGTAGTAAATAATAATGAATTAAATTACTTCCATAAAGGATAATTCATCCAAGTATTGGTTATCATAATGGGTATGTATCGTAATTGGTAATTGATTTTCACAAATCCCAAGTAATTGAATTACTTATAAAGTAATTTTATAAATATTATAAAGTAATTCGATTACTTAGAAATAAATTCAATTATCTAATAAATAATTGAATTACTACAAAAAATTCAATTACCTTTCTTAATGGAAAAACTGCCGGAATTTTGGCCAGCCAGAAAGAGCATCTTGAAACAAGGCGGGCCGATTTAAATCCGGCGAACGCCACCTCCGCGCCGATTACGTATTTTCGATTGGTGCTTACCGCTACCGTTTTAATACTTTTTTTGTGAAAAAATCTGTTGATGTTTGGGGTAGAATAAAAAAAATATAGTCATTTAATGTTGAACTTGCCGAAAAGCAGTGTGAATAATGTGACGTGAGTGTATGATGCATATTAGTATAAATATTTTATTAGTTTAGTGTATGGTGTTTAATATATGTTATTTGAATTAAGTAATTGCTCAAAACTTTAATTACTTTTAGTTTTATTGATAATTGAATTACTTTTAACAAACATGCTTGTAATTTGTAATCGTAATTTACTATCTACTACTTAGAAGAGTAATTGGTAATTGTAATTGAATTATATTTTAAAAGTAATTGCGACAGCTCTGATAATATCTATATACATACACCTAAAAATTTATATTTTGTAGTAAATATTTTAATTTTAATAATCTTACATACTTTTCATTGTCTACTCTTACGTAATAAGAAATATTTTGTTGCCGTGTAACGTGTAAATTATATATTTTTTGTTAACTTTTAAATGTTATCGACTTTGCAACTAATTTTTACCTCTCCGTCACATGACAACTCCGTCACATGTTTATTGTGACGGAGTGGTAAAGTACGTGACGGAGGAGTAAAAAAACATATTTTGTTCTATTTATGCTAAATCTAAGAAATACTTAAATATATACACTAGTTATTATGTTAATTATTCCTACGGAAAGAGTTACAAATATTTTTCTATCTTTTCGTATGTTTAGGTACTTATTACTTATTTTTATTTCCAGATATCATCATGGCGAAAAAGAAGACATTAACAGCAGCAGGAAGACAGCGCCGTTGTCGGGAGAAACAAAAGAACCCTGAGAAAGTAGATAAAATAAAGCGCAAGGATTTAGAAAATACCATGCTCGAAAGAAGCTAGTGGCTGACATGAGCATACGAAAACATCGAATCAAAAAGCGAATATGACATGAAGGGAAAAAAAGGAGGAAGAAGAAAATGATGCTTAAAAAGGTACTTTTAAACACGCCGGCTCCATTGCCAATATCAGAAACTCCACGAATGACTCCATCTGCCACACCGACTCCCTCTGAAGTATCTACTCATAGTTCAAGGAGAAGAAAGAGAGTGTAAAAATATAAAACAAAGTTATACAGAGATAATAATAAGTTTCAAGAAAAACTAGACCAGTTAGAGAAGGAAGTTTGAAAATATAAGAAAAGATCGCACAAAAAATAAAAAAAGCAACAGCAACAAAGATGAAAATAATAGTCAGAATACAAGGACGTACAGCGTTCTTTCTAATGCCATTAAAGAACGATACAAAACTGTCAAAAGTCGAAAAGAAAAACGCTTATCCAATCGGTACTTTAAACCCGTATCGTAATACAAGAGCATGCATTCTACCAAAACATACCACTGATCTTGTGCGGAAGATTCGTCAGTTCTTCTTGCGGGATGATATAATGAGAGCTACAGCTGGTAAAAAGGAGACCGTCACGCACTTAAAAAAAGAAAGTACAGAAAAGATTTTTATTGGACTCCATAAAAAACCTGTACAAAGCCTTCTTGAAAAAAAATAGTGGCCTCAAATGCCACTACAGCTACATTACTAAACATAGGCCATTTTATGTGAAGCTACCTACTGTAGGTGAAAGAGATACTTGCTTATGTAAGTTACATGCAAATGTTACCTATATGGTTAATTCATTACATAAGAATAAAGTAATTGTGCAGAAAGACACAAATGTAGTCTTAGAATTACTAGTTTGTTCTGTTAATTCGGTATCCTGTATAGAAGGAGTTTGTTCGGAGTGCCAGAACCAGATTATGATAAAATTTACCAAACAAAGATTGTAGACTTGCGACAGTGGATAAGGAAAAGTCAAATTGTACAAAAGGCAGAGAAAAAGGTAAAAATTACAAAAAATGTACCAGTTACTGAAAAGCTTACAACTGAAGAAGTGATCAATAAATTTGAGAGCGAGCTGCAAAGCTTTAAAACGCAAATCCACAATATCAGACACCAATACAAAGCTTACCGACAGAAAGTGAAGTAGCATTAGATATAGATTTTAATGAAGATTATGCCTGCAAGTATCACTCTGTAGTCCAGTCTCACCATTTCGGTGGTTCTCGTAATCAAGTCACCCTGCATACAGCACTGATGTACCATTTTTCAGCAGAAGCTCAGACAAAACAGGTAACTTCATACTCTACAGTGTCATCCAATCAGAACCATGGACCTTCTGCGATTTGGGCGCACCTTCGTCCAATTCTATCGGAGTTTAAAGAAAAAAACCTTGCTGTAACAACTGTTCACTTCTTCTCTGATGGACCTGCAACCCAGTAGAAGCAAAGGATATACTTTTACCTAATGGCAAACAGGTTTTTCGAAGAATACGGGTTTCACAAAATATCCTGGAAGTTCTCTAAATCAAGGGCATGGAAAAAGAGCGGCTGATGGTGTTGGAGGGACAATGAAACGCCAAGCTGATGCCATAGTAGCTAGAAGAAACGATATTGCAGATGTGTTTTTTTTTCCACACTTTAAGATGCCAACAAAATTAAACTGTTTATGGTGACAGACGAAAACAGAAAAGGTAGCAGCAACAATTCCAAGCAACATCGTGCTCCTGAAAGGAACAATGCAAGTTCACCAAATGTTCACGAAACTCGTGGAATCCATAAATACCATAGGGTATTAAGTTGTTTTTGTAAACAATTCTGTTTTTGCCACGTTTCTAAAACTTATCGGCCTCTGCCTAAAACCCAACAACAACAAAATACTGTGGACGAGTTCTTATCTAACGAAAAAGAAGACGATATAATTCATGATGTGGAGTGTAAGTAATAACTTGATATTACTGTTATCTACTTATTATTCGTAACTATTTCAGAGTGTACTTTAAAGTCAAAATATATTATTAATTATTAGGGTTAACGAAGAGTTTTTCATTTTTGCAACTTAGGCAGAATAATGAAGTTTAAAATATGACGTATCTAAGGTTAGACAGATACATAACAAATACAATTTTTTTATAGTCAAGTCTTGGTTAATAAGAGATAACATCAATGTCTTTAATCCTATTATAAAAAAGTTTTTATTTCTGGTAAAACTAAGGTTTTTACTAAAAGAAAATATAAGTTTAACTTTTTTAGTCAAGTGTTTTTTAAGTCAAGTCCTGCTAGAGAGAGATTATTGCTTTATTAACAACTTAATAACTATATTTTATAGATAGCTATATGATGTAACAGTAATTTGTTAGACAATATTTTAACTATTCCCATATAATTTAATATACTTTTTTGTTGTGTTACTTTTAGAAAAGTTTTTTTTCATTACGTTTTATCTTAAGTGCTCCGGATTTTATGTTTTTTCACTGAATTTATAGACCTAACAGGCGAAACGTAATTTTCTTCTCCCGGATTCCTTTTATTTTCATTCTAGTTAAGGCAGTTATTTGACTGGGAAATTGCAAATCGAGAGAATGAAACCTTTTATATGCGGAACGGGGTGACGTCGATAACGAAGTTTGTATCTATTTTTGAATCCTGATTATTCCTGATTGATCTGTTTGCCGGTAAACATAAAAGTAGAAATGGGAGACACTGCACTTGAAAGCCTTGAACTGATACCTTTTACCTTTTTAAAAGTTTTACAAACTTTATGGCCTATTGGATGCATTCATAAAAAAAGTCTGCATGATTGAAACTAAAAGATAGCCTCATTTCTAAAATTAAAAGCATCTATAGGGTGTCTAAAAAACACATGTACAAAATTTAATGGCAATTTTCTGACTATAACGGTTATTGACCATTAAATAATGATTTTTCAATGTTTAATTTGACGTAAGCGGGAAAATGGATCCTGAAAAATTCTTGAACCCCCAAAAGAACATATTTCCGGTTTTATGAATTTCGATTTCGATCAAGGAAATTTTTCCCAACCTAATTTCAAACGATTTTTACCGATTTTTTTTTACTGTATATTTTATTTAAAACGACTTAGGGGGAATATGAATTTTCAGAATTAATGATATGTTTTTGAAATTTGTAAAACAGACAAAAAAACAACCCAACAACAATAAACATTTGTCAACAAACATTTTTTAAAAATGTCATTTTTGTCACTTCCATTGTTTATAGATTTCACAGCTGTTCGAGCGTTCTTTCCGGACCGTAAAATCAAACATGTTCCACTGAACATATAAATCATGATCAGGAAATCATGATTCAAATTTCGGCGAATTAAGCGGCCAGTTTGTAGGCAGGTGTTTGGTATAGTGATCTGTTTGTTTTTGTTTTGGAAAAACGTAAACAAATTGCCAGATCTCAAAAACCAAAATCAGGAAATTATCTTGAAAATGTAATAAAATTATTAAAAAATAATTTAAAAAATATTGGTTTTTGCGTTAATATAGGCAACATCGATTTAAATATAAACATTTATTAATATGACAGTTCCAAGCACCAGCAATAAGATTAATTTGGACAGCTGCTGCATTCGTTTAATAAAAAATGATAGTAAATTAGGTGTTGTACGGCACTCCAATATCATTTTATCTCTTTCTAGTAGGTTGTAATATTCAATAACACGTTTTGTAAACTGATTTGATCAACAGCAATCAAATTGGACATCTAAAGGAAATGTCATGTCTGTCTGTCACTTCAGATAATAAACAAAAATAGTTTTCCGGCTTTAAAATCAATTTTTAACAATAAAGAATCATCGATTTATAAAAATGTAATTTATGGGGCAATGCCATAAACATTGAAAAAGTTATTATTTCCGGAGTGATGTTACTTAGTGTGTTGTTGTGCCGTGTGTTTACAAGAACTATCCCTCCTTGCCCCCCTGAACATATTAATGCCAAACAAGGTTTGTTTACTTTATTTCTATCCAAGAATTCGTTGGAACAAACAGACGGAACGCTCCGCGCAAAAATGTTTGTTGCAGGTTGTTCGGCGCGCGCTGGAAAAAATGTTTGTTGCAGAGTGCGCGCGCGGTTTGTTCGTTCGGAGTGTTTGTTGCAAATGAATATGCACCTTAAGAGATATTAGTTTTTTCAATTGTTTTTAAACGTGTTAATTGATTTTGATGCTTTTTGTTTTGTATACGGACACTGTTAAATGACGTTGTTAAGTGGGTGTGATCGAGCATAAAAATATCGCTAGCAAACATTTCATTTGAAATTCCGTATTGTCAACGTTACTGAATCAATTCTAAATCTCATTAAAAAAATATCGTCAATTCCATGACAAACCCATTAATAAATCAATAAGTAAATAATTCATTACAAAAAAAACTTTTCTTAAGCTAATGTGTAAATAAAATCTAAAATTTTACGAATAATACAAATCGCTTATTAAACAAGCGTCATTATTTTTTTTATTTTACTGTAATTACTGTTATTATAACAAATTTTTCCATTTTTCTTGATCGTCAAGTTCTATATGAGACTTTATTGCATATGGTTGATAACCATTTGATTATCATATTTTTTTAACTTTTTTTTTAATTTTAAGAAAACTTAACATTTTTGCAATTAATTTTTGTCATCTAGATGACCGTGATATAACAAAATTAAACCATTGTGAGTGTTATCTATAGAAAGAGAATAGTGGATCAGATGTCAATTTATTAAGTTTACTTTGTTTTGTGTAAGACAATATTAACAAATTTGACTAGACATAAGAAAAAACACTTGTTGTCAAAAATATGCAATATATTAAATAATTATAAATATTTTTTTTTTTTTAATTAAAATATTTAAGGTCTTACCTATAGCTTGACATAATATGTTCTGACTGCCAGTGGAAATGTAAATGGTCTAATTGATAAGTGCCTGGTAAGCCACCTCCATGGACTGTAGGTGCATCGATATTTTGAAGTCTAACTTCAGCTAAAATTATATTTAAAATATGTTGTTACAGAATGGTCATGACTAAAACCAATTAATTTAAACTTTACTAATATAGATCGTAGGACCAAATAATAATTTAAATGATCCTAAAATATGGCATTAAAATGATCCCTATCGAAGGGTAATATTTTCTAAATAATTAAAATTTTTGTTGCTTCTGGACAGGCTACATGGCAAAGCAACTCCTCGCTTCTCCCATTTGCATTATTTTCATTAATAGTCCAGAAAACAAAGCTAAAAAAAGTGCAAAACCTCGTAATTTTTTCAAAATGCATAGATTTGCATGAAAATTCGGGATTAAGCTTAACTTTCCCTCCTTTTCACAATCTTTATTATGTCGTTGGGTGCTCTTGATTTTTTAAGGGCGAAAATTACCCTTTATTGCTAAAACTTATAAAACAATACATTAAAGCTTAGGTTGAGTAAAATTTGACTCAAATAAGTTGAAAAGGTAGTATTTTGTTTCTTTAATACATTATTTGAAGTATTTCAGTCCTTAAAAATCAACCCTTATTATAATTGAAAAAAATATATTTATTCTAAAAAAAATAATATATTATCCCAGTGTTTTGCATGAGAATTTTGGAATAAGCTTAACACACCCCCCTTTTTAAAATCTCCACTATCCTAAGGGTCTTTTTTATTTTTTAGGGGTAAAAACTACCCCTTATTGCAAAAACCTTCAAAACTTTTATATTTAAGCTTAAGTCACATAAAATTCCCTCATTTAAATTGAAAAATAAGTATTAATTTTTTAAAACATTATTTAATATATTTTAACCCTTGAAAACCAACCCTTATTATAAAAATTCTTTACCCTAGAAAAGTTAACATATTGTCAGAGTTGTAATTAAAAATGTGACTGCTTAAATGTGTTACTAATTTAATTTTATAATTTTTCTAAACCCACCCTCTCCAATCTAACAACGCAAAAAATAGTACAAAACCCCTTTTTTTTAAATGCATTGAATCGCTTTCAGAATGATCCGAAAATTGGTTTTTTAAGCATGACTCCTTAAGTTTTTGTGATTAACAGTTCTTTCAAAAACCATTATGATAATATATTAAAACAGTTTTAAGCCCTTACTTTTTTAAAGAGGTGAGTTTAAAGGGCTGAAACAAGGTAGTGCTCGTCTATAAATCACACGTTTTAACGACTATATCTTAATTAATTTCCGTCGTACAGTTAATTAAAAAATAGCAAAATATTTGTAATTTAAAAATCTACAATTTGATAGCTTAGTAATTTTTATGTACCTCCCTAAGTTTCGAGTTATTTTCAAAAAAATTTCATTTTTTATTAAAATTTTAAAATTTGATTTTCACTTGCAACTCCATTTTTTTTGTGCAATTTAAATAGGTTAAAATTTTAAAATGCATTTAAAAGATATAGAGAAAGAGAATTGAAAAAGGGGGCTACGACTCAAACAAACCATTTTATTCGTTTTGTTAAAAGCTACAATTTTGTTATTTACAGTTTTTTTTATAAATTGCATACTTATCGAGTTATTTGGAAAAAAACCGATTAAAATCGTTGATTTACGACGAAAAACTCCGACTTTTGATCGCGAATAACTAGAAAAGTATGCATTGTACAAAAAAATGCATGAAATATTTTTTGCTTAGAAATTATTTTTCTATCGACTTTTGTGAATAAAATATATATAAAAAATTCCAAAAATTAGCTACCACCCCCACGATAAAGGCGCCGTTTGGCATGATATAGATTTTGATCCTGGGACTATTTCCTACCTACTGTCAAAATTTCATGTCATTCAATGTATTTTGAAAAAATTGCTAGGCAAAATGGTTCGTTTCCTGGACTATAAGTCATCTCTTAGTTTGTGAACTTTCTTTCTTGATATGGATTTTATTATTTTATTTTTATAATACGGGTATGGATGTATCCACGTTATAAAAATTAAAGAAAAAAATGGATTTTACGTTTTTTGAATACACAAAATATATCTAAATTTACTTGTTTTTTACCCAGGGTATTTTGTTACTATTTACCTGAATGACCATTATTTTTCAATAAGGCTGTGGTGATTTGCCCATATCCATGCATAGTAAAGGGATGAAATTCCTTTAGAGTTGCTATAGATTCTGCTAATGCTATGGGTGATTGACTCTTCCCAGTTTGGCACAACGGGGCCCAATGTTCTAAAAAATATAAAATATTTTTTGCTTCTCTGCTATGCTTGTTACGTTGACGATTAAACAATATGTAATTTATTTTGCAGACAATCTTTAGTGATTTTGTTAAATTCCATAGAAAAGGTTGATAAAAGATACTGCTAAAAAAACTATTGTTTTTCGGTATTAATTTTAATTGTAAATTTTTATAATGCAAAAAATTTCTTAACAAACTATCCAAATTTTTGTTTTAATCATAAAATTAAAAATTAATTAAGCTTTCTTTAATGACTTTTAATTATTTACATTATAAATAATATTAATTATATTCATTTAAATTAAATATGCACTGGATTTGTTCGATTTAAAAAATTAGATCATTTTGTCAAAAAACTGATCAGTAAATTCATGCCCAATTTTAGAAGTTAAAAGTACCAAGTTTGAGAGTTGTATTTTTGTCCCAGAGTTTCTAGTGAAAAGTCTATCTGGATATTAAATGTTATTATTCTAGGTTCATAAAAAGTACCTGCTAAAACTTAGAAAAAAAATATATCCCGAAAAATTAAATTTAGGTTTTTTAAAATACTTTTACAGTAACAAGTTTTGAGAAAATTTCCATTTTTTAATAACAGAAAACGAAATTACAAAAGGTCATGTAAATAAATGGTAGTTTGACCTGCAAGAAGTTGAAGGTCAAACTGATATATTAAATATGTAATTTAGTAACTTTTAACTAAGCAGCATTTGTTTTGATTATCTATAGTCAGAGACTCATTAAGAAATCAGGCAACATTAAAAATTACCTTAAACTAATTTAAACACGATTAAATTTTTAATCTTAACTTTTAGGTTAATTGAAAAATAGATAAATATAGTATTAAAAAACACTATTATTTGCAATTATTAAAATACTAAAATGTATCTTTTTATGCACCTTATTAAAAGCAATGTTTATTGCATTCTTAAAATAGGTAGTTCAATGTATTTATAGTTTATTGCGGTTTACTACTAGACAGTATATCAACGATACTACACATAAAATCCGCCACTACAAACCGGCCCAAATTTTGAAATTAGTTTCTCGCAAACCCTTATTTAAATTTGATGATTTTTTACTTTTAAATTATAGATTAATTCTTCAGTAACGACGCTGTGTTAGAAATGTGTATGATAATTTAATTAAAGCATTTTTGCGTAAAAATCTGGAATAAGTCTCTTTTTTACAATTTATAACATCCTGTGGGGTCAGCAACTTGAGCAGCTGTTTTCAACTGAAAACACACTTCTAGTCTGATCTTTTCTAAAAAATTTTTTGAATATCAAAGCTATTTTTATTTATATTTAAAACATGCTGTTTGAAAACATTAACACGTAAGTTTAATATAAAAACTTACAAGATATAAAAATATACATATAATGTGCTTATCAATTTTACAGTTAAAATAAATTTAAAGTTGTGGAAGAATGAATAATGAATTTAATGTTTTTATTGTTAATACCTTTTAATTCTAACCTATTTTCGTGGTCTTAATCTGTTATGTTTATAAAAAAAAGTCACCTAGACGGACCCTTGTGGCATGAAGCTGGTGTCCTCGTCTATATGTGTTAATATCATTTATGTCCACCATCCAAATAAAATGAATTTAATAAGAAATATTATAAAAAATTTATCCGGTTACAAAGGATTTTTATCAATAACTTCATAAATAACTTTACACTGTGAGACTGGCTGCATGGCTAAAGCTAGGAGCCCAAAAAAACATAAAACTTCTCTTTAAAATGTTTTCTTTTAGCCAACGTGGCATTAAATCAATAATTTTGTGGTAAATTCTCAATTCAGTCATCAAAATCCTCCTAAAGTGCAATTTGCGGTTTTTGAAGGCTGCCGCTACTTCCGTAATGCAGGTGAACAACGAATGCGTGTTTAAAGTTGGTCCTAAGGATGTTCAATTGGATCAAAATTCTAGTTGCATGCTGGTCAAACCATTTGCTTAATATCCACTTCGTCCAAATATTTTTAAAAATTCGTGTCATCTGTAGTAACAAAGATTAAATATGGAATTCCCGCCCACACCATCACAGAACTTCTATGGATACTTACTCTTTCCACAATCCTACAGTTTACAAATTTTTCATTGTGACATCTCCAGTCGCTCCCAACCAACAAACGATTGCGGGCAAAATAGGGATTTATTTAAATGAAAAAATAGTAGATTGCTCAAACCCACGTATCCGCAAATCGAAATCGACGAATTCTTGGAAGCAGCTGAGATCATGTGGCACGTCCACTTGCAGATAAGCCGTTTTCTCTAATTCGTCTTCGTAGTATGGTAACCATGACTTTAATTATAGGCAAGATTGGTAGCAGATGTTGATTTTGGACCGCTGTAGTTCTAAGATTTTGTAACTAATTCAGGGCAACCAATGGCATCGTCAATGGCACTTGTTTACCATCTGCTTTTATTTGCTATATACGAACGGTATCGAACACATTGGTCATCAGTCATCACAAATTAAAGCCATAATACAAGCAACTGGTGACAGATAACGGAACTTCTGCCTGCCAACCCCTTAAAGCAGTGTGTTTTCAATAAAAACAAAGTTAATCTTGTAATTAAAAAAAAAACTGTTTAGAAGAAATGAGGCCACAGTGTGATTCCAGTCGACAAAAACTGCTATTGATGCTGTACTCTACAGTACCCTACAGTACAACTACAGAAAGTAAGTGTTTAAATAAAAAATTAATTAAAAAACTGTTATAATTAGTAATATTGTTTTCCTTAAAATCAAGGCCCGCGTTAGTGCTTCAGATTCAGCTCTTCGATTTTGAGAATCGCCCATTTTACCATCGACTGACTGATGACTGACTGACTCACTCATTGAGTTATCAAAATTATGGAGCACTTCCCAAAAAATTAAAATCTTAAAATTTAATATTTAGGTAAATTTTATGACACAAGTAAAGGAAAAATTCTAGAAACTGAACGCGCCGGAACATTGTGAAATACGTGCGGTATTATTGTATATTTAGGGAGTATTAGAAGTTTGCAATCTGATTAAACCTGAGTTTCTGAGATTATAATTGTCTTAGAATTTTCAATTCAGGTAGGATATTTTATCAGTTTTTAAACCCAGAAAAGAGATCATACCAAAAACACTTATGTAAAATAAGGGCCAAATTTCTATACAAAAATATTACCTTCTTAAAATACTGATGTCTAAAATTAGAGCAAGATTTTTTATTAATAAAAACTTTTTCTCGGACATCCACTGTCTTCCCAGGATGGTTGCCTTCCGATGGGTTCACTCCCCTCTCCGGTTGTAGCTAATATATACATAGAATGGTTTGAAACCCACGTAATTAAGAAAGCACAGGTCAAGCCCAAAGTTTGGTTGCGATATGTTGAGGACACCTTCATTATCTGGAACGGTAGTGAGGAACAACTAAAATCATTTCTGGATCACCTAAATAGTTTTCGTCCGTCTATTAAAAATTACCATGGAAAAGAACAGGATTTCTCACTACCGTTCCGTGATGTATTAGTAAGGCGATCCGAAAATACAGTTGAAACATTAGTATATAGAAAACCAACACACACCGGACAATACTTGAATTTCGAGTCTAATCATTTTGTCGCAACGAAAGAAACACTCTATAATCGTGCCAAAACAATATATAGCACTGACATTTTGTTAAATAAAGAAGTTGATAATATCAAGAAAGACCTGCCACAGAACGGTTATACCAAAACACTTGTTCAATGAACAATTTCAAACTTTCGAAATATAAAACAGGTTGTACATACAAATCAACAGGAAGAAATGAAGATCTTTACTATACCTAACATTCGAGGAACTTCTGAAAAACTAAGAAGGATAGCAAGAACTTATGACATTAAAACAGCATTCTTTTCCCGCAACACCCTTAGAAGTTTTTTTACTAAAACAAAACCGAGTACTTTAAATGCGAGGCGAGAATGACAAGTCAGGTTTTGCGGAACATGCTTAGTCTAAACATCATAAAATGAATTGAAAAGATACTGAAATTGTTCTTAGAGAATCCCACTGGAAAAACCAGAGTTTAAAGAAGCTGCTATTATTAATCACAATTCCTTTCTTTATAGTAAACCAAGTTTAGATATCTGCAGCATTTGGCAACCTCTTCTCACTAGCAGGAAAGAAGTCAAGCTCAACAAACCATAAAAACGATCAGAGGTATTTACTGTTCGAAACGTTGTGAAAAAATTAGATAAAGACAATGGAAGCAAGATTTTTGCTGATCTGTCAGTATTTACGAAAAAAACTATCTGTAATAATAAAAAAAGAACATTTTCTAATACAGACAGATCAGTAAAAAACTTGCCAAGTCAAAAAAAAACTTGGTCTAATTTTAGATGTTTATTTATTGATTATTTTGGTATGATTTAATTTTACTTCCTAGTACTTAGTGGGGAACTCTTTATACAGTTATAAGTTAGAAGAAATAATATGCAAAAAAAAATTCTTATTTTAAACTTAAAAAAAAATAAAAATAGTTTTACATATTACACGTTTATAATTGCTTTTCTTAAATAAAAAGGATAAAATGGTGCTAATTTACTAGTTGAATAGTATAATAAACAAATAAAAAAGTTTTAAAAATAAATTTTGTATTAAGTTGGTTATACAATTAACAAGGTCATAAACTACTGCAACGTCCTTTAACAAGCCGGTAACTAGCTTCTGTACAATGTCAATATAATCTAGACCACCACAGCATTATTACATGAGAACAAAGCAGGTAATTGGAAATGATGGTTAGCTGGAGCAACGCGTTAATGTCCAGTTATTTTGAGCGTGTCATTCACTTGCAAAAATAAAACAGAACATTATTTGTGAAATATTTTTTAAGACAATCCCTTTAATTGATTTTTAAAAGCTTTTGAGCTATTTATGTGTATTGGCGCCAGTTATTTATAAAAAATATCATCTGAATCCTAACAAAGTCTGATAGATCTAAAAGTTATAGAAAACATTTGTTTTGAAGGACATGGACAATGATGTAGGTTTATTAAAAGGTGTTTCATGAGCTTTTGGTATAAATTTTTAAATCTCAACATTTTGTTTTGTTACATGCCTACAAAAGTGTTTATATAAACTATGAACATAAAGGCATAACGGAAAAAAATAAACTTATGTCTTAAATGTCGAGAAATATCTAGAAATTAAACTAAGTTAAGTCTACAGAAAAGAATTTTTAAAAGCTATATAATATTTTTTTATCTTTATGACAGCCCATTAACCCTAAGTACGAGGTACAGTGCGTACTCGATTGAACTATTTATTTTAGAAAATGATATTTATTTTGAATTCAGTTACAAAAAAACGCAACTTTTAAAAGTCCTAAATTCATCTGCAACTAAAAAACAATATGTTTGTGATAATTTGGCCGAACAGGCTGGGCATACTGTCTTACGGCTTCCTCCGTATCAATGTATGTTTAACCCCATAGAGCATTTGTGCAACCAAGTAAAATCAAAGATCAGAGCAGAAAATGTTACACCTACTTTAAGTCCCGGTGTTATAAATTTGATAAAAAATGTAATTACTAACATACCAGTTGAGAGCTGGAAAAATTCACTACAGCACATTATAAAAATTGAGGACTCTTACATTTCTATCCAAAACAACATAAATCCTATTGTAATTAATCTCAATGATGACTCTGATAGTGAAACAGAATTAGATGTAGATATTTAGATTAAAAATGTAATTATGTATAGATAATGCAGTTATAAATTTATTAAAACTTTGCATATATTTAATTTCTCAATGTAATTTTAAGAATATGCTTACCTAAATAAACATTAAATTATAAATCTTTATATTATTAAAGTCCGTACCTAATGTCCTGTGCTTTAATACCTACCGATCCGCAGTTTTATTGCTGTCGGCAGGTATAATCCATAAATGAAGGCAAGAGCTAACACGGTATACTTTGAGACAGACTATACCAGGTCACATAACAAAATCACATAAAAAGTTTCTGTAATTTGTATTATGACTAATCTATATAAAATTTACTTAAGTCTTTTATTATTTACCAAACTTCTCCTTATTGATAAATTTAAATACAGGATGTCCGAAAATACCGTTTACATAATTCTAGGGGTGATTCTACATGTTCAATTATAAAGAAAAGTTCATATCAGCATAGGTCCGCAAATGAGTCATAAGGTTGCTATAGCAATTCCAAGATGGTACCGGGATATAGGTTTTATTTTATATCTCTGGAACCGTTTTAGATAGTCATCTGAGTTTTGGCATATGAATTTCTTTTAATGGTAGGCATTTTTCAGTGTTTTTACTAAATTATTATTTTAATCAGGGGCGTACCGATAGGTAAGGCCTCGATTTAATTTGTGCCATTTTTGAATCACCATAGCAGCCTTATAAAGCATTTGCGGACCTGTCTTAATATGAACTTTTATTCATAGGTTAATATGTAACCCCTAGAATTATTCAAACGGTATTTCCGGAAACCCTGTATATCCAAATTTAAGTAAAAATCTTATTATTGGTAAACTGCGTCATTAAGGACAAATTAATAATTTACCTAATTTAAATTTATCTTTTTAAGAACGCATCCCATAACGAATATTTTAATACTGTTTCAGCAAAATTTTGCATAGTTACGTCATAAAACGTGACCAAAGTTGCTAAAAACGGAATTTTTGAAACATATTTTATTGTATAAATTAGTACAATACAACATTTTTGTTTTTTACCAAAATTCATCTGACTTTTAAATGACTTTATTTTTAAACATTAAAGTGTACTATTTTTTGTTTTTTTTTTTCTGCAGAACTGAATTATCCAAATGAATTTTAAAGCAATGTATGAGAGTAACAGTTTATGTTAATCTATTGTCAGAAAAGCAATTGTATTGGCTTATTATTTAAAGTACAGACTGTGAAAATACCTATAATAGTAGGACAGATGCGTTACAGTCTCCCAAGGAACTAGAGAAGAAAGTTTTTTGTAACGGTTTCTCTTTAAATGAAATCAAAAATACCAAGAGTCGTAAGAGATGCCATTTTCAGGGTATAAGAACAGTATTCCAAGCAGTTTGATCTGCTATACATTAGCAGTAGGGCCTTATCTAGGCGGTGGCGAGATGGGCGACCGCCAAGGGCGCAGCTATCTGGGGGGCGCAAAATCGACCATGAAATTTTTTTTTTCATCAGTTGTCAGTATTGTTGTCATATTAATATTTTTTATTGACAAAATTAATTAAATAAATAAATTACAACAGAACAATTTTATAGAAAATTTTTAACTTAGATACTTAATTTAATTATTTTCAATTTATTAAGACTGAAAAAATGTATGAATTAATAAAATATCAATTTATCCAGATACCCATAGCGAGTACATAACTCCTTAATTTTTTTTTTAAAATTTAAGCTGCAGATAAATTGGTATTTTATAAATTGGGGGTAGCTTAGTTCCAAACTTATAAGTATTTTTCTGGTAGTTTCTGTAAAATCAATGAATTATTCGTTTAGCTATATATATATATATATATATATATATATATATATATATATATATATATATATATATATATATATATATATATATATATATATATATATATATAGATAGAGGAAGTTAAAATTGGGACAAAGTTGCTTATAGGGAAGCCCAATAATTCCTGTTAAAAATTGAAGTTATCTCTTGTACTTTTGGAAATTTGGCGAAATAACTAAATATCCGATTTTCCTTTTATTTTTTAACGAGCTTATTTTAAAAGGTAAAAAAAATCTAAAAATACATTCTTATCAGAACTTTTTTAACCTTATGTATTGGTGAAGTCAAAACTTTTTACGAAATTTTGTTTTTGTGAAACCATCCACAAATATTACTTTTTTTTAAAATACGGTCCTGGGTTTTTTATTGATACGCATTTTGCCCCAATTTAAACTTCCTCGTTCTCTTACGTTTCGAGATCACAATGGTGAATTTGAAACACCCTGTATATTTTAAAATCTTTTTTACATGTTTCATAGCAAAGATTTTAAATATTTTCTGTAAATACATGTAATACAAGTTTTTAATTAAATATTTTGTTGCATATTATTTAATTTATTAAAGTATTAACGTCACGTTTTAGTAGGCCTGCTAAGCTCAGTATTTTTGTAACTATAATTTTATTGTTGAAAAAATTTATTAAGTTTAATCATCCTCAAATAAGGATGTATAGTTAATTTATATTCCACTTCTTTGAGCCAGATACAAACAGTTGTTTTATGTAAATCGTGTCTATTTCAAATAGTAGGATAACATCTCCATATAAAAAATATAGAATTCGACACAAATTCCACCACAAAATTGGTATTTTAAAGAAACGAAATCCTCGAATCAAAAGACTTTAGATCTACAACTTTGCACTTTAATTTTATAAAATTTCCTGGGGAAAACCTCCAATCTCCCCGTTTTCATTGAAGGGTATCCCATAATCCCCAAATCCCCCGGTGTGTGAAGGGGGCGCAAATGTTAAGCCCCGCCAAGGGCGCGACCATACCTAGATACGGCATAGATTAGCAGTATACAGATAAGATGATAAAAAATACTTTCTGGCTCGAAAGAGGAGTCTAAACTTTTGCAAAGCTTATGTAGCTATGAATATAACCTGTTTGTTTCAGGTTAGGTCAAAATTAAAAGTTAGGCAAAAAAAATGTCTCAATGTTCTGCAGAATTTGGCCACTCATATAGGCAGACCTTATTCGCGACATAAAACATATTTGTGTTTTTAAGAAAATTAATTGAAAAAATACTGTCTGACTGGCTGATTAAATAATGGGAAAAAATAACGTGCAATAATACAGACAGATCAGTAAAAAACTCGCAAAAGTAGTTAAAAAAGAGTGGAACAGCAAAGTTATGGCTAAAGAAAGCCTTGAGAAAATATAAGCAATTAATTGAACTTTTATTTTAATACACATAATAGGCAGGTACTCAGTTATCGATCCTAGAAGGGTGTGTTGAGTATGTAATTTATTTAGAATATAATTGTGGACAGTACTTAGTCTAATTTTAGATCTCGATACTTTAAGAAGCCCTTACCTTACATAAGTGTGTTTGGTGGAATCTATTCCCTTTTTTCCGAGTTCCATAAATGAAAAAAAAAATGATGAGAGGTGATAATTCTTTTTCAAAAACGAGTTTCATTTTTTTAAAGCTGAATGTAAAGTACAAAAATTACTCATTTTAATACATTTTTTTAAATCGTGCCTGGTTTGGGATCTGATAAAATGGTAATTTTCTTTTTTTAATGAAAGCAATCCTGCCTGTATTTTAAATTTTGATAAAATTTAACCTCAGAAACTAAGGTTATACCAGATTGCATATTTTAAAGTACCTCTTCTACTTCTGCTTCTTTCCTGGTAGCCGTCTAGAATCACTACCGGAGGCAGCGCAGCATCTTGGGCTTTTTGTGCCTAATCTCCATTATCTTTTATACCAATCCTCCCATTAGTCTTGTTTCTTCTACAAGTCTGTATAACCCCGAGACTGATTGAAAGTACCTTTTACCGAAAGTACCGTTTTGGTGCAGTTTTCAGAATTTTTCCTTTATTTTTTTAAACATACTAACAAACCAAAATTTAAATTTTACCTTCAAAAGGTGCCCCATATTTAGATAAGTCAATAAGTGAGTAAATGAGCCAGTCAGTCATTCGTTAAATAGGCTATTTTTAAAATCGAACATTTCGGAAACCATTGGACCTAATTTTTTAAGTATTTTAATGGGTAATTGTACCTTTATGTGGAGCAATAACGAAGTTATAGTAGACGAAAAACACGCTGGAATGTCAGGGCTGAGTAGGAATCGAATCCACAAATTGATTCTTTTTTAAGAATCTGGAGGCTGGAATCGATTACTTTTTAAAAATGGGATCCGTGATCCCGATTCGTTCTATAATTTTAAAATGATCCGGAATCGATTCCTTTTTGGAAGGATCCGATTCCAAAAAAAAATTGATTCCTTATATTTGAGACAAATGCCAAGATCCGCCATTTTAAATGCGCCATTTTTAAATTTTTACCCAAAATTTTTAATTTCTAAATTTTGACCTATCCCTTCTAAAATCCTTATATTCCGAATCTGAGGAAAATTGGAGATTCTTAATCAGCTTCACATTGATTTCCGAAAATTAAGATAAAGAATTTTAAAACATCTGCCTATTATGATCTTGAAATAAGGAATCACACCTGACATGTGATTCTTAACTAAAATATGTTATTTTTTAGATTCAGAGAATCAACATTTAAATATTTTTTTCGTAACAATGGAGTGGGGTATGCAAAAACGGGCTCATTTTACTTGCATTTATGTTAATAGTTCGGATTGCTTGGTCTTCATATTTTTTGTTATCCTTGAGATAACTCTGAGGGCTTTTTAAATACGGCATTTTTTTTTATTCAGGGCGTCATCCAAAAATGAATTTAAAATTTTAATACATTATTATATTCCGTAAGCAGAGAAATTATTAAACGGTACTCGTAAAACTTTCTGTAAAATTACACTAAGATGTCCTATTTATAAGTCGCTTGAGGTTATCTCAAGAATCACATTTAAAAACCCTGTGAAAATCTAGAAAAAATGTAATATTTAAGGGTGAATTTATGTTGATCTCAGAAATAACATATTCAAATTTAAAGAATATTTACCAAAAACTAATTTGGCTAAAGCCGGAGTCTCATGCGTCCGATTTCCGACCATCCGACGTACGAATTTTTAAAAAATTTTGTGTCGGAAAACTTGCATGTCTCATTGATCCGAATTTCGGATCCGATATTCAGTCAAAAGAAAAGAAAATAAGAGCATTTTGAAGGTCAACCTGTAAAACTGCAACGAAAAAGGAGGAAATAATAACCTAACTAATTTTTTAATTTTAATTTTGCGATTTGCAATTATCGTTATAAAAACAGATATTTTTGTTAATTATTAGCGGAACTAAAATATTATTTAATGGAAGAAGAGAAAGTGGTTGTTGAGTATGAGGTAAATTCAGGTTAAAAAAATTTAAAAATTTTAAATTATACCTGTTCATTTTAATATTCAATATAAATTGAAATTACCCCAACAAAGTAAATAAAGTAAGGTTAGAAGACCAGAAAGAAACGTCCGACATTGTACAAAATTAAAATTAATTTAACTCCATCCGACGTCGGATAAATCTTAAAATATTCGTATGAAAAATGGCGCCAAAATTTCTGACCAATCAAAATATTTTCGGATGATCGGATCGTCGGAAATCGGAAGCATGAGACTCCGGCTTAAGAGTTACAGCACTTCAAAATGAGGCTTATATATCGCGGCTCAGACTCGTGCTGAAATCTTTGACGCTTGATTAATCATCTAGATTATGTAGTATCATTCGTATCGCAGTTACCATTTGTAAGTATAAAAACTTAAGATGATCCTGATTCGTGATCCGATAAACAGAAATCGATTCCCTGGATTCGATTCATATTTCCTTAAAAAAGGAATCGTGATTCGTATCCGTGAATCGATTCCTTTTTTGAAGGATTCGTCCCAGCTCTGTGAAAAGTTTTGTCTAATATACACACTAGGTACAGGGTCTTTGATTATATTTACGTGGCTTCCGAAACCTTTGAAATTATTAGTGAAAAAATATCGCAATAAAAAAATGGAAAAATATAGGCAACTTTAACTTTTCTAAATAGAACACCCTGTATATTATGCGCTACAATAAAAGATCTTTTTTTTTCTTATTTCAAATATATATACATTGATGATATTTGGATGAACCATTTTTGAGATATTTAAGCTTAAAATATAAATAAATTGAAAAAAATCATATTAGTATCAAGAAAGCTATGAAAACAATAAAATTGTTTTAATAAATTTGACGTATTGATATTAAAAAAGTTAAAATATATCATTTTAACTATTAAAGTAGTTTGTATTGCTTTTTTGTCGATGGGCTATTCAGAAGGACAAAAAATTGATATTATGCGTCTTTTTTATGGTAACAATAATAATGTGACGATAGTGCAAAGGGAATGTTACTTTTTATATCTTTAACAACGGGTACCATCTATAGATACTATTTAATACCTAGTAAGAAAGCTAATGAACGAAAAAGCTTTAAAATAATGAAAAGGACTGCAGCACGAAATGAAAACAAAGTTTTAATATCCTCGTTTTTTCAGGATAATTATTATACTTTTTCAATTGGACTAGCACTAACTACTTTTAATAATTTTAGAAAATCCTGAAATATTAATCTCAGATGCGGCACCTAAACTTAATAAAACAGATTATAAAATTTATTTAACCTTAAAATTTTACAAATTTTATCCTTATAAATTTATGTCCGTTCAGAATTTTTCTAAACAAAACATGCAGGACCGACCTAAGTATGCATTGGAAATAGCTAGGTCTATGCAGCAGGATCCAAAGTTTTTAAATAAAATTCTATTTACCGACAAGTCTTCCTTCACTTTAGCAGGAATGTTTAATCACAAAAATAAACATTATTGGTCCAGAGAAAACCCTCACCAAATTCAGCAACATAACAATTTTATTGTTTCCATGGTTTTCTTGATACTAATATGCAACTTTTTTGTAATTTATTAATAATTTAACCCAAAATATCTCAAAAATGGTTCATCAAATATTACAAGTATTATGAATGTATATATATATATATATATATAATATATATATATATATATATATATATATATATATATATATATATATATATATATTATATATATATATATATATATATATATATATATAGATATATATATATATATTTATATAATCATAATAAAATCGTTTCGTTGTAGCGTATAATATACAGGGTGTTTCATTTAAAAAGTTGAAGTTCCTAAATTTTTCCATTTTTTATTGCGATATTTTTACTGATAGTCTCAAAAGATGATATGAAAAACTAACAATTTTTATATAAAATATTTTTTTCTGTCTTCAAAAATAAGGCCTCAGAAGCCACGTAAATATAATCAAAGACCCTGTACGTCAGGCCGGAACTTTACTGATTTTTAGAAAAATGTATTTTTATTTTTCTTTAAGTAATTTCTCTAATTAATGTATATTTTGTTTTTATCAAAACACTTGACATTATTTTGGGCATAAATTACTATACCATGCATTTTTATTGTATAAATAAATCGTTTTTCTTAAGAAACGAAGTTCATATCAGAAACAATACGTTTAATACAACTTGTATCCAAATACATCTTCACTAAACACCTGGTTTAAAACTAAGGCCCGGTTGTACAATGGACGTTCAACCGAAGTTCACGCTGATCATCGGTTCAACGGAAAAAACTCGTTTGACATAGCCGGTTCAGATGGTGAACTGTGGTTGATCTTGAACGTCTAAATTTGGACGTTCAAGATGAGTTCAACTCCTTTTAGTAATTTTTAACCTTACTGTTTTGACAGATCACGTGTTTTAAATATTTTGTGTGTATATTTTTAAAGTTAACTTATTCGGTTTTTATAAATAAAAATGGATCTTGTATGGAAAGATATGACAGACGAAAAGGATTTTGTAGAATAACTTAATAATGTTGCACACTCTCGAGCCCCATAAGTATACAGAAATAGACCAGATCATTTGGAGATTTGGAATGACAATTAATTTAAGGCCAGATTTAGGTTGAAAAAAAGCTGTGAGATTTATCTTAGATGAAATTTTTGAAAAAATTTCATCTGTTACAGACAAGTAAAATTTATATTGTTTAATTACATTTGATGTTAAGTTTAAATGTTCTATTTTTTTTAGAAACCATGCACTAACACCTACTGAAATGGTATGCGTTGCTTTACGAATTCTAGCCACTGGAAGTTTTCTGCAAGTTGTTGGAGATCTTGGAGGTATTGACAAGTCAATGGCTAGTCGAAAAATATCTATGGTGTAAGAATCAGTTGCGAAATTGGGGCTAAAATTGATAAAACTGCCAAGAACTGAATCTGAAACTAACATTGTGTGGCGAGGATTTTTTAGCATTGGAGCCATGGATGGCACGCATAATAAAATTCAATCTTCTGGAGGGACAGATGCAGAAAATTACAGGAACAAAAAAAAATTTTTCATACAATGTGCATTTATCATCTTGATTTATTTTGTCAGTGTGTGTGAGAAAAATGTAAAATTAAACAAAAAAAAAACAATATTATAATACAAATAAATACTCATAATTATTAAGTTTTTTTTTATAAAATCTTTGATTAGGTTAAGTTGTGGCAATTTTCTTCTTCCTTTTTTTTGTGGGCTTTGCAACTGATAGTTCAGGTAAACCTGCAGTGGTACAACACTCAAAATTTTGAACTGGGTTCAACAGTGAACTGCAGTTCAAGAAAACTTGTGTTGAACTATTGTTTGTACAACCGGGCCCAAGAATTCTTTACGTTCAAGTTTTTTTATTGTGTACACGGCGAAGATATTTCGTATCTGAATAGTAGTAGAACACCCTGTATAAACCAAAACCTATGCTATAATCGTTAAATTTTGTCGAGGATATTAATCTTAAAAGTTGAATTATTTATTGATGTAATATGTCGTGTCGCAAGTTAAAAAATTAAGACACCATTAAAAGGGAGCAGATAAATCAAACTATATTTTCGAAACTGTATTTTCTTGGCACACATTAATGGGCTATTTTTAAAGGTGTAGTAAAAGGTGTTTTTGCATGACAATTTCTATGAAGATATTTATATCTCTAAAGTGGATAAACGAATAAATACAATAAAAGTAATAATTATGCTGTAACTAAGACGAACAACGAAATTATGCAATAATAAAAAATGGATCACAATATACAGGGTGTCCTGATAAGGCGATATCTTGGGAACCCTTTATCCCATAGCTTTCGGAAAAAATATTTATTGTAAAACCAGGCTCGAGAAGATGCTGAAAATTATTTTCAAGTTTCTAGTTCCAACGCTAGAGAGCGTAAAACTAAAATCAATATTAAAAACACGGATTATTTAAAAATATACCATATTAACACACATTTTAAAATGTTTTCGCATTACACCAAAACTTTAAGAAATCATTTTAAGTTGTCTTCATTTTTAAGTTGCTCAAATGTCATATACTGTAAAGAAAGTTATTAAAATGATGCTTTTAAAGAAATAAAGATAAAAAAAACCAAACAAATATCCACAATTTCAGTAGGCTCATAAAGAAAAACCAAAAATAACCTACAAGAAAAAGGAAACTTTACTTTAATAACGCACATACCAAAAAACACCATTAGTCGATGATATCTAAATAATTATAACTTTGAGCAATAAAAATTAAGGATCTACAAAAATTTATTTTAAGTTATTTTTCAGAACCACAAAAAGTTAGAATTTTTTAAATTAACTAATTCATTGGTAATAAAGCATATATTTCCTTTTTTTAATATTCATAGTTCCGAAATATTCCTGGTGATAATTAATAATTCGTTTCCTTAATAAAAATCGTTGTTTTTTGAATAAACATAGAACATCTTAATATAATTTTTAAGTTCGCTTTACGGTTTTATTAAAATATTAAAACAACCTATACAAAATAAAGTAAATTGTAAAAATAAGGTTTTCTGTGAAAACACGGTCATTTTAAATAATCTTGTGATGTCGTTTTTCGGTTTAAGAGTTAGACAAAAAGTTATACTTTTGTATATATAGGATACCTAATACAGTGCAACCTCAATAATCCGAAACTTTATTAAACCGGATTATTCAATAATTCGGACCGGTATTTAAATTGCAGTGTGTATTTTATAATCCGGATTTAATAGTGCTTGGTAATCCGGACCTCCGTTATTAAACGTCTACTTATAGTGAGGGTTTCCCTAACTTCCCAAATTTAGCCGGGGATTTACGTAACAGTATCTGTGCTTGGTTCACCTGCAACATATGGCATCTGAAGATACATACATATATTTAGTTGTCAGTTTTTACATATGTAGTCCGATATATTAGAAAAACTAGTTCGAGCCATGGAACTATAGGAGAGCTGACAAGCAAGGATGGACAATTTACCACCTTATTTCTTCCAGCAAATTGTACAGCACTTTTGCAGCCTTTGGACCAAAATGCGATTAGACTGACGAAATTATTTTATTGGAAGTCTTTTTACCCATATTTGGTCTAATAACAAAGAAAACGTTGTTGAGTTATGAACTTAAAGGACGCTGTATGTCTACTATGCAATGCTTGGTAAAAAAATCTCCCAGCAAGTATTGGAGAAGTGCTGGCATAAAATTATTACTCTTCTTGCAAATACCAACCCAGACACTGAATATGACGCTGAAGATCTGATTCCTCTTAGTGAATTGCGACGTAATCTGCTTTCTTTGGATAAAGGAGTAAGAGGTAAAAAAATTACATGTTAAGCTTGAATTTTTTCGCTTACTTGTAATTTTTTTGTTACTTCGTAAATGTACCAGAAGTTTCAGATATGCTTTATTGTTCTGACTGAGCAGAATCTTACGAAAGCGGAAATATGTAATTGACATGTGAATGATGAAGATTTGTTACCACTGGAAGACATAGATAGTACTGCAGAGGAACAACATGGGAGTGACAATGAAGATATAAAACTTAATTATTCAAAGCAGACTGTTAAGAATGATGAGGCAGTTAAAACTTTTAATGTGTGCATTAAGTGGGCCGAATAAAATATTATTAAACTAAATTGATGTTCTTATGCTTTAAAGATTAAAAGAAACGGCTTTTATAATGAACCAAAAAAGGATCAAGCAATCAAAAATTACAAATTATTTCATAAAATAATGTAAATTTAATAAAATATGCTTTTGTTTTGAATGTTTTTTAAGTTTGTACTATATTTTAGTTGTTTTGTATTAAATGTTTTAGTTTTTAATACAAAAGTTGTCTTGCTTTAGTAATCCGAATTATTTACTTATCAGGATCCCCGCGGTTTAATTTGTCCGAATTATCGAGGTTGCACTGTATTAGTTTAAAAAAACACGCGTGAAACTCTTGCGCCTTGAAATTTAAACTTCTTTGGTACTGGAAATAGTTTATTTTATGCATTGCTCTTTATGCATTTGGTAATGATCTTACTTTGTCAGGATTACGAAATGCTTATGAAACATTCAATTGAAGGAAATCACTCTTAAAGTAATAAAATATTTTTTAGTCATAACTTTATAACTTAATATATTTATATTCTAGAAAATAAGTTTTTGGTATATGGTTACCAAATTATACTAAAAATAATGTAGACTGTTAATCTTACAAAAAATAGATAATTTTAACGTTCTAAATGGAGCCATTTAAATTCTGCTACATGCACACTTAGTGTCGGTAAGGGTGCTTGCATACGTCCGACTTCTTGTAAAGCTGATTATCGAGCGGACTGAAATTATACACGTTTATACCAAGGAAGTTTAAAGGTGTATGGAAGCCCAATGCTATGGCCCATTCGATCAAAAAATGTCCAGCCCAGTATGAAAATAACTAAATAACTGTCAGAGTTGGCCCCGCCGATTCTACGCAATAACAAAATTCCAAGAAATAATTTAATGTGTTCCCTACTTCACACTGATAAATCAGTGTGTAGTTAGGCAACACATTATACTTTTATGAGAGCCGTAGTACCGTTTTTGGTCTTAGGTTGTTTAAGGTTTTTGGTGCAAGGGCGCGCGCGGTGCGTATGAAACTATATCCGCGCTGTACCGTCAACCGTCGTCGTCTTATCATTCGTCATTTTCGTTGTGGTTTGTGCCCTTTGCGCCGTATTAGTTTCGATTGTTTTGCTTTGTGTGAGTACCTTTTTTGTGGTTGCAAAGGTTTTTTGGATTCATAAAAACCTTCTTATTTTAGTGATTAGTGTTTATTAAATTGTGACTATAATTTTGTGTTTATTGTTTGTTACTTATAATATCGTAACAAAATGATTAGATGTTGTATGGTTTTGTCTTGCAAATCCAGGGGTAACATACCCGGCATTTTTTACTTTAGGTAAGTATTTCTTATATTTAAATTAGGTGCTTTTTACGAGACGTAACGTTAGGTAACCGAAAAAATAATAATATATCAATTATGAATAATAGAATAATGAAAATTTCATAGGAAATAGCAGTGAGAAAAGTAAGGCATTCTTAACTATCTTTTAGATGATTTCCACAATGCTTGTGTATTTCTGTGGATTATTAAAAAGAAATAAGGTTTACATTTAGGTACTTTTATTTCATTTAATAATTTAGTACATTCTTTTAAAGGATCAAAATTATTAATTACTGGGCAGACCAGGCAAATTTTAATATATACAGGTCCCTCTAATTAAATGAAAAAAAGTACAATTTTATGTTAAAGTTTCTTTTTGCTTTTTCTGTATTTGTTTAAAAAAATAGATTTTTGGTTTCTTAAACTTACATAATCAACTTTTTAAGCTCGACATACTGTAGACACATAATATTTAACGGATACTGTTACAATGGATACCTAGGTACCAAAGGTTACTAATGGCCGGTTGCACCAACACTTTTTGCGACACTTAAGTTGTTCTTAAGCATTAACTGCCCCTTAAGTTTTAAATGTTTCTTGCACCAGCTGAAATTAGTCCTTAATGGTCCCTTAACTTTAAGTGTAGGATTTTCTGTACTTAATGATCCCTTATTTTGAGTACATTTGACAAATATTTTGTTAATTGTTTATTTATTTTTGTTTGTTTGCAGTTTTAAATAATTAGTTTGATAAAAATTATGTAAAAACGGAGTTTTTAAACAATGGTGTTTGATTGGATATTAAAATCGATGTTAATTAGATTTCAAGAAAATATAGAGACAGTGAATTTTTATAACTTGTGGTAATTTTGAGATTTATTTACCTTTTTTTTATTCTTTTGGACATTTGTCTGTTATTTAAAAAAAAAACTGTTTTGACGACGTGGATAATCTTACATTTTTCAAAAGGTTCAAATTAACAAAACCAACAGTGCTCAGCTTACTTGAGCAAATCAAAGATGAGCTTTAGTTTAAACATGACAAGTTTGTATTAGCTTTTAAATTTTAAGTATTTACTTGTAAATTAGGAATATTTAATTTGTTCATATAAAAAAATAAAAGTTTTTTTAATGATGTATTTGTGTTTATATTTCATATTGACAATAATTATTCCCTTTCCATGGCCGTAATGAAAGGCGCCCTTGATCTTTTTTCCCATATTGTTATTGATTTTACAACAAAAAATCACAAACTAACGACTGATTTTGTATTATAATGTCTATAAAATGAAAAAAAAATAGTTTTAATTATTTACAAAGATTCAAGTCGGATTATTTCTATCATTTAAATGACACACAAACTAGAAAAGGAAAGATCTAATATCAGTTAATTCTGATTATTCGCGTTGTAAAGGCCAACAATAAAAAAGAAGAACGATGCAACGTTGCCATCTTTCTAAGTACTCTTAGTTAAGTTGCAATAAAAATCTAATGGTGAAAGCGAAAACAATTTAAGTTACCCTTAATTTTAAGAGCTTCTTAATAAAGGTCTACTTAAGATACTTTTGGTGCAACCGGCCATAAGCATTTTTAACCACTGTTATTCTGTCTTATGAATGTTTGTTATTAGTGAAAAGTATATGCCTAAAAAGCAGCTATTACAATTTTCACTTTTTAATGTGCAACCAGAATCTTAGGATAAGATTAAACTCATTTACACTATCTTGCCCTTCTTTTATCACAAAATTGGTGATAAGTACATGAAACTATCATACAATGTTTGAAATTTACTTTAAAAAATCGTGTTTTTATTTATTTACAAAGATGTTTGGTAAAAATACAAAACTCACAAAAATATCGACCATTTAAATAGAAGGCTTCTTTCCATATCATATCAGATGATATAAAATCCAATATTACACAATATTTTTAAATATTCGATGGTAGTATCGTTTAATAACCAACAATTTTGTGCAAAAAAAAAAAAAAGTGAATGCTTGAATTTAACATTTGATGATGTCAACTTTATAGATAGTAACAAAGAATTATGGAAGTTCGGCTCTGACCTACTATTCATTGCGCAAACTCCGCGGGGCCAATCCCCCTATTCCCGCTGCCCTGCACGCCTGGACAATTTTGTTCTACAGTATTGGGCTTCCATACACCTTTGAACTTCCTTGAATATACCACATCTAAATGAGTTTCACTTATAAAATTACGCTCAGGCATAGATGAGTAGGTTTAAATATGCGAGGCCCGTAGCAATTGCTACTCTTGCTACGTGGTTAATCCGGCACTGTAACACCCCCAACATGGGATCCAAAACTATTTCTTCTACGTATGTGTCTGAGATAAAGTCTGAAGTTACATGAACAGTAGACAAATTTAGGTACTAACTATTCTTGTAGTATCTAAAGAAGCCTGCAGTGTCTGTGAGAAAATTGTCATATTTAACGTTAAAGATTAAATTAGTGAAAATCTTGATACATTTTAGTAATCTAATCTTTGTTTTTATATATTTTTCATATAAATTTTCACCAAGTAACAGCCAACCTTATTTAGTAAAATTGATCAATATTTTTTAGTATTTTCTTTAGTAATTTTTTTTAAATAAGAGTTTATTACTATTTTGGTGTATGCGAAGCTTTATTATTTTAACTAACATTTTAAGGGTTATTAAATTTATTGTACAGGTTAGTCAAATTTTAAGTTAGTAACTTATAAAGCTGCCTTTGCCTATAACACCCCTTTATCTTTATATAAACGGATATCAATTTAAAGGCCTTAATTTAAAACACACAATAATATCTGGTCAGTAAAGGCTTGGTCAGTTAGTTTATTGAAAAATTTAATTATTTATTTTTGCAAGTAATTACAACAAATACGTTAACATCTAGTAGTTTTAAAATTAGAGGTAAAAAAGTAATTTACTTACACCTGATATTGGACCAGATAGTACATAATAGTGTTTTTAGCAGAGAGATTTGTAGCATTCTATAATGAAAATATATTGTTTTAAATTGAATAATACTCGTAGATATACCTTAAGCAGAGATTTAATAGATTAAGTGGAGTGACCCATTATTTTTATAATGCAGATTCAACTAATAGTCCAAGAAAATAGGTCGTGAAATACGAATTTGAGGTTTAAACTTGATTTTTTAATATAAGTTACTTTGAAGAATTAAAAGAACTGTTTTTTTTTAGTTTACCCCCGGGAAGGGGGAAAAAAATTAAAAAATGTTTTTTTTTTATTTCGAGGAAACAGTAAGTCCTAGAATAAAAAGTTTTAAATAAAAGTTGTAGAACGTTAAATTTTTCATAAAAATGTTTTCATAACTTTTTTTTAATTGAAATTAACTGAGATAGGGTATCTAGAAGCTAGGGGATGATAACAGCAACTTTAAAAAATCATAAATTATTGGAAAATTATAAATCTCATAGTTTTTTTTTAATTATTTATAGAATTAACAACTTTAATTCTAGAGATTTTTTTTTCTTTAGAATTAAAGTTGTTAATTATATAAATAATTTAAAAAAAACTATGAGTTTTTTAATTTTCCAATAATTTATAATTTTTTAAAGTTGCTGTTATCATCCCCTAGGTTCTAGCTACCCTATCTCAGTTAATTTTAATTATAGTAAAAAAAGGTATATAATTATTTTTACGTAGAATTTTACGTCCTACAACTTTTATTTAAAACTTTTTTTCTAGGACTTACCGTTTCCTCGAAATTAAAAAAAAACACTTTTTAAATTTTTTTTTACCCCTTTCCGGGGGTAAATTAAAAAAAAAATTACAGTTCGTTTTTAGATTCTTCAAAGAAACTTATATCAAAAATTCCTATTTTCTTGGACTATAAAACTAAATGAATTTAATGTTTACGTTACTTGACTCTTTAATATCAAAAATATTTTACCTTTTAAATGTATTCAAAGATTTTTTTTTTCTAAACGGTTGTAGTGTCTACAAAATATATATTGTTTAGAAACGTAGTTAGTTTTATAAAAAGTCTATTTAAAATGAAAATACACTTTTTGTGGTATATTTATTGAAACTTTAGGCGCACGGCAGTGCGCCAGGCCAAGTTTTGACACACGCAGTGTGTATATTACACGACATAAAAGTTCTGTGAACGTTATGTCAAGTGATTTCTGAGATATTCAATTTTGGAAATCGCCCATTTTACTAATAACTGACTGACTGACTTACTCTTTACTTACTCATTAACTAGAGTAGAAAATATTGTATGTAAGCACGTTGTAAGACACAATTAATTCTGAAAACTGCACCCTATTACTTGAAAGGCTCTAAAACAGGGGCGGTAATATCGTATATTCAGGGGGTATTTCCGAAGTGTGCAGTCTAACTTAACCTAAGTTTCTAAGGTCATAAAAGTCTTAGAATTTTAAATGCAGGCAGGATTTTATCCCATTCCTTAAACTTAAAAAAGACAAAATCTTGAAACTCATTTTCTATAAAATCTTTTGGTATAATTTAATCTTCAATGCAGCATATACAATGCAGTATGAAAAATGGCAGCGATTTTTTTAAAAAGCCACTTTTATTTACTACACCACTGCTAGATATATGATGTTCTTAAAAAAATACCGGGTGTCCAGAAATACCGTTCGAATAATTCTGGTGATTCCAAATGTTAAATTATGAAGAAAAGTCATATGAATATGGGTTCGCAAATGTGTCATTAGGTTGCTATGGATTTAGGTTACATTTTATATTTCTGTAACCGTTTCAGATAGCCATCTGAATTTTGGCATATGAATTGCTTTTAAAAGTAGGTACTATTTAGTGTTTTTACTAAATTATAATTTTAATCGGGGCGTACCGACAGGGGAGGCCTCGATTTAATTTGTTCACATTTTTATTAAACGTCATATTTTTGCAGTTTTCTTTAGAAATTCTAATTTCGCGGTATAAATGACATAAAAAAGGTATTCCTGTAGAAAACGTGTTTTCAAGAAAATTATCACCAAAGAAAATAGTGCATGCAGGGTCGCCCAATAATACTAAAAAATTCTACATTAATGTAGGCTTATGTCGATGTCGGTGCAAAGTTGAAAATGAAAAAAGTCTAGTAACTCTAGTTTCGGTGGACGAATTTAACATAAGGTTTAAAAATAAAGTTTATTTGATTATTACTGTGTTAATAATAGTGTAGTTAAAAAAATAATTGTTTTCGCCTTTCAAAAAATGCCGAAATAATCTTTTGCTTGGGCGACCATGCGGCTAGCTTGACACGTTTTTTACAAAAATACCTTTTTTGTGGCATTTTTACCGCGAAATCAAAATTTTTAAAGAAAACTGCAAAAATATGATGTTTATTAAAAATGTGAACAAATTAAATCGGGGCCTCCCCTGTAGGTACGCCAATGACTAATATAATAATTTAGTAAAAACACTAAAAGTTAAAAGCAATTTATATGCCAAAATTCAGATGTCTAGCTGAAACGGTTTCATAGATATAAAATAAAACCTATATTCCGGTGAAATTTTTGAATTGCCATAGCACCTTATGAAGCATTTGCGGACCTATGTTCATATAAACTTTTCTTTATAATTTAACATGTAGAATCACCCTTAAAATTATTTGAACGGTATTTCCGGAAACCCTGTATATAAAACTACACTTTACCTAAGGTCGAATTCTGCTAACATAATAAAACTTACCCTCATCTTCATATTTCCAATCACTTGCAAAAACACAACCTGGAAATAAATAAAAAAATACGAAATAATTAGTTTTCGGAAAGTATAATTTTTCAGATCTTCTAATGTAAAGTTTTCCACAATATTTTTTTTATACAGAGCATCCTAGAGAAACCAATTTTCTATTACATATTTCAAAAACGCATAGAAAAATATAAAAATATATAAATAACACTACCAGATTGTTTTTTTTACTTTATGGATGTTTTTTAAAAATGCGGATCCTTAACGTGCAGAATGAAGTATTAAATTTAAATACATTTTTCGTAGAGACCAAATATTATTTAATAAAAGTTACTATTTTTTGTCTTAAAAATTGTTATTTTTGTCATGGCAAAAAAAAACAAAAATTTTATAAATATGATATTGCCCTTAGAGTAGCATTTCTCAAAAAAAGAGGTTTTAAAGATAATTATGTTAAAATTATAAACGAACATCTTATATTTAACGTAGTGACAATCTTTCTTAGTTTTCGGTAAATAGTTGATTTAGTCGCACTTAAAAAATAAATATTTTAAAATTGATATTTATAAAAATTATTTATAAAAAAATATTTATAAAAAACTAGCCAATCCTTCCTTTTTAATACCAGAAAACCGTCTTACATACCAGCATTCGACTTTATGAAATGTGCTCCTGCTCTTGCACAAACCTTAACTTGCCAATTTAAAATTTCCTGTAACATGGACATTTCTTGGAAAAATGTATTAATCCCAAATAGTAAAGAGCTCCTCACAAAAGACCACAGCAGCTCTTTTTCCTGTGTCTCGTTGCTCTTCAAGACTTTTGACCACGTCTGGCATAATGCGCTTCTAATCGACGTATATTAGTTATTGTAGATGGTCACACTTCTAGGTTTCGCAAAGATAATACTGGTGTGCCCAATGGTTCAGTTCTCCCTCCAACTCCATTTCTTTTTTATATTAACAACCTTTTTCTAGTAATTATTTTATTCATAGTTTTGCTGACGGCAAGCTAGTCTCTAAGTCCGATTTAGAAAAACAGCTTAGGGTAATGCAGATATCTATTTTCCAGGATCATTAATTATAATGAATTGAGGGCATCAAAAAAGTTCTCCAGTTTTCCAGTTTAATTCTTTATAATACGCTGCCAAGGTCTTAAGAACAAACCGTCATTTAACCTTGTAGCCAATATTGAATAGTATAAACATGTTATATGCATAGCAACAACAGCTTCAAAAAAGCTCAAATTCTTTTTTTAAACCAGAAAGTAATTCCTCCCTTCCTATCTGTATATTTTGTGTGTATTCCAGATTTGAAATATTATTCCCATATCTAAGAAATGACAAACAATCCTTGACTTAAGCTATTTGCCATATTATTTATTCTAGTTTTACAGAAAAGCATTCTTTTCTTGTCCCACCGAGACGGGCTGTAGCGGATCTGTCGCTCTTTCATAGGTTGGACTGTAAACTCTACGGCATGCAGAGGATTTTTCTTTTTTCCCAAATTTACAAGTCTCTAGTTTCGTGGTAATAAACTACCTTTTACTTTACTTTAGACACTCACGGTACGTTAGTACTTAGGCTTTAGGCCTTCGTGAACTGTACCAAAAAAAAGATAAAAATTGTATCGTATTATCTATTGGATCAAATTGACAAGGATTAAAAATAAAGATTTTTGGTGGCTCCCCATAAAAAGCGGTGTAAAATATTAAAATCAAAATAAAAATTTATGTTGTCTACTTCGGGCTACTATGAAGCTTGATGACGTCCCACTGGGCAATAACTATAAAAAAAATGATTTCCACCTTTCCAGAAAGCCATAGAAGTATTTGATACCCTCCCCTCTTAAAAGATATTTGAGAGACCACAAATATTTAAAAATTTTTGTTATTTTTATTTTAATTTTCAAGACTCTAAAATTGGTTTGTAGGTACATGTACTGACATTGGTTTTTATTGCTTTGGTAATATCCTTAGTAAATTTGCTTAGATAGTACTATACGTCGGTTAATGAAAACGTTGTATTTTGTCCGAACTATGATTTTGTTTAAAAGTACTTTCGTATTATCTTACAAGTATTTCTATGGTTTTGTTTTTTAAATATCCAAACTCATTTAAATTATTTAACCACCCAAAAAACAATTTAATTACGTGTGTTTCTCCCTCAGTCGAAAGAGGGTTTCTCCTCTCGCAGCAATGACAGCTCCACTTGGCATCGATTGAAAAGGGTTTCTTATCCTTTGCCGAAAAATTGTCTAATATTTTTCTGCCGATCCCAACTTTAACTCTACCAAATTTTGGTGGGAAAAGGGCACCAAAAAAGGGTCTTTTTCAATCCAGCTTCCCTCCTTATATATATATATATATATATATATATATATATATATATATATATATATATATATATATATATATATATATATATATATATATATATATATATATATATATATATATATATATATATATATATATATATATATATATATATATATATATATATATATATATATATATTTATATATATATATATATATATATATATATATAATATATATATATATAATATATATATATATATTATATATATATATATATATATATATATATAATATAATGTTAACGTTTTTTATCGGTAACTGTGTGTTGTTGTCCTGAAAAGGACAAAATTTTTTCGACGTTTTGGGAAAAACACATTTGCCCATTTCAAAGTTTGCTTACTTAATTGATCCTGGGTGTAGTCGTTTTTATTTTTGTCCTGGGCAGGCGTTTGGTTTATTGGTTTTTACCTGTCTGTCTCGCCGGCTGCGTTTCGGGCCTGTTGTCGTCGACGGGGGAGGGGATTTGTATGTTGTTTATTTCTCTGGTGCTTATCTATTGTTTATCAAGGAAATTTTTCCCGGTATTTGGCAAACGTTGGCTGTCACGGTTGTTCAGGTTTTTTTAGGTCCTTTCAATTTCAACGGACTCCTCACCTCTCTTCGGTAGGTTTTCGCAGGTAGCAAGCATCCTAGTGTTGGGAAAATCGATTTTGTGCCCGGTTTTTTAGAATGTGGCGTACTAAAGAAGTTGTTGTTCTGTCTTTACTGCGTTCATGTTCATCTCTTGAAATTTTTTTCTGTTGGTCTGTCCGATATAAAAGGTTCTGTTTGGGGGTTTTGTATAACCTTGATTTTCTAAGGATTTTGTCCTTTGGTGTTGGGAATGTCTCGATTTTTCTGTTGGTCGTAGATGGGGTGATGTTGTGTTTGAGATTTGCCATTTTGTCTGTTATTCTTTACGGGGTATAAGGCTTTATTTTTTTCCTTTTTCGTTTGTTCTCTTTTCTTTTGAGGCGGTTGATCGTTTGTTTTATCCTTTTTGTATTAAGGCTTTCCCCCAAGTTTGTTCTTCCTCAAGGTCTGCATCTTTTAGAACTGGGCGTGGTTAGGGACTTTACTCCAAAATGTTGAAGGGTGGTGGTGCGGTGGGAGATATTTTATTGGTATGGAGGTTTGATAAACTTGTCCAGCTCCATTTTTTCTTTTTCAGGAGAATGTCCAAAGGTATGTCCTTTTCCTCTATTTCCATGGTGAACTTGATCTGGGTGTTTTTTTTTGTTAAGATGATCTATGAAAATGCTTTATGTTCAGACAACGTATCTTTCTTAAGTAAAAGGGCAAAGTTAGTTTAATGCCGCTTTTTTTTTATCGATATGGTTTCAAAATTTTTCCCCATAAACAAGTTGGCTAGGCGGGCGAGAGAGGGTGAATCCCATTGCCTCCTTCAACTTTTTCAACGCTGACCTCGTAAAAAAATAGTGTGATAAAGTGTTTTTTAGGTAGATGATGTCCGGGCAGGTTATTTTTCCCCTTTTGTAATAGCCAAGGTTTTCGTGACTGGATTTGGGAGTGAAGAGAGGAGTCAAAGTTTTTATATTTTTATTTTGTTCTATTTTTATGTTCTATGAGCTGCAAAATGATACGAATTTTTTATATGACTTGGTTTTAAAGGGGCCCTGTATTAAAGATGCAATATGTTTGCCAGGGCTTGGGTTTGGGGGAACCGGAACTCACTAGGGCCTGGGGGGGCGCCCCGGTGTGGATTTTGGCAACCCGTATAGTTTTGGCATCTGATGACTTTTCCAAATTACTTTCTTTTTTTTTATTTCTTCATCTAATGGCGAACTTTAATGGATTTGGTTGTTTTTTCTAAATATGTTGTTGTCTGGCTATTGGTTGTGGGGGAGGGGTCGTTAGAAGAAAATCATTTTAAAGGAATGGCTATTTTTTGGACAACAGTGGCATTTCCTTTGTCGGCAGGTAGAATTGTAATGGAAGATCATTGCCTAGATCAATGGAGGGCTTGTAACTCTTCTTTGGGCAAGATATATATATATATATATATATATATATATATATATATATATATATATATATATATATATATATATATATATATATATATATATATATATATATATATTAGACGGGGCGATTTTAAAAAGATGTCTTTTTTTTTTTGAGGCGGCCATTGCTAAAAACTTTAAAAAGGACTAAAACTCATTTTCCCAAAAATTTTTTTTTTAAGAAATTGAAATTTTAAAACGGTGCGAGTCTTTTTTTTTTGAAAATTTGGCCACTATTATTTCAGAGCTTGTTTGCCCGATATCAAGAGAAGATACCCGTAAAAATTGACGCGATCATAGCGAATTAGGTTTTGCAATCGCTTTTAATAGATGCACATTAGTTTTTCTCCGATTAATATTTTTTTTTCAAAATTTAGAAAAATGGGAAAAATGCAAAAAAAGAAAAATTTTCACTTACTGCTTAAAATATTGGTTAAAATTTGGATTTATCAACAAGCTGGGGGAGGGGTTTTAGAGAATAAAAATCTAAGACCCCAGAAACCCGGTGTAAAGATACCAAGATACGGGGGAGGGGGGAAAGTGCAAAAGTAAACATCAATATTACGGGTAACGGGTTTAATGACCATGAAACAAACTTTGGAGAATTTCCCCCAAATTTCAAACTTTTTTTTGAAGCCCTGGAGAGATAAGCGGAAGGTACATAAGGGATGAAAACCCGGATAATTTAAATTTGGTTAAAAAACAGCTAAGGAAATGAAGTGAAAAATGTTTTTTTTGAACTTGCAATATTTTTATAACCTTTTTTTAAAAAAAATATAATGTGAAAATAAAATATTCTTTTCATTCACAAAATGAACCTTGTCCTTTTTTTTAAATTTAGAAAATTTGATTAACATTAAAAAATATATAATTTTATACATGTCTAAAAAGTTCACAATCAACAATTTGTATCTGTACCTTTTCTTCTTCTGAAAACTATTTTCCAGACTTTTTACAGTTTTTTTTCTGCAAAAAGGGAAGGTAACTTTTTCCTTTTAAAAATTTTAACACTGTGAAAAATTTTGATACCCCTCTTGGCTTGCAGGGGAGTGCCCCTTTTTAAAACCCCTTTCGTTTAAATGTACGAATCGTTCCGCAACGTCGTTCGTAATTTTTAAATCTTATTATTTTCTGCAACCCCGCAAGATATCCTTCATTCCGCGACAATAACAAGGGATTCTTTTCTTAAAAATTCGTGGATATATTCATCAAAGTGAAGAATTCTCGGGTCCTCGTAATTTGTAATTTATTTTTGCAGGCTAATTTTAGGGATTGTTCCTGGGGCCAAAGTAATTCGATAGCCTTTGGTCTTTTTCGATTTTCCCTTTGCCCCAAACTCGGCCCATGCCCCTTTTTTTTATACTTAAGCGCGCATAAAAAAAGACAACCAATCAGGGTTGTTAAGGTACTAAGTAGGGCCCAAAAAATGTTGGATTTTGTCTCATAAACTTTTTGCCCATTTTTCCCCTTGATCGCTTTTTAATTTGATTTTCATGCTCTGAAGCTGCGAAAGGTTAAATGTAAACCGGGAAATTCCCCAGTCTATTATAAAAGTACAAATTTATATACCCAAATTTACCCCGTTGGTTTTTCATCAGTCATTAAACCCATTCCCCGTAATATTGATGTTGTTTGCTTTTTAGCAATTTTATTTCCCCTCGATTTTGGGGGTGATCTTAACCAAATCACCCCGGGGTTTTTTTGCATCTTAAAGCTCTTTAAATTCTTATTATCCTGACTACAGCTTGCCGATAAAACAAAAACCAATAAATTTTGCAGAAAAGTAAATTTTTTCTTTTTTTTCCCTTTTTTTTCCCGTTTTTTCAAAATTTTTGAAAGATATATTGATCGGAGAGAAAAACAAAGGGTTTATCGTGTTCAGCGATTCAAAAACATATAATTGGCCTATGATCGCGTAAATTTTTTTACTGTCCCTTCCTCTTGATATCTCCTTAAACAAGCTCTGAAAAGTAGTGGCCAAATTTTGCAAAAGGAACTGAAAGGGGTAAACCATCAAAATTTCAATAAGTTTTGAGCATTTAAACGTTTTTATATATATATATATATATATACATATATATATATATATATATATATATATATATATATATATATATATATATATATATATATATATATATATATATATATATATATTATATTATATATATATATATAATATATATATCTATATATATATATATATATATATATATATATATATATATATATATATATATATATATATATACGGAATAGCTCCTTAACTTTTTTATTTTTAGGATGGAAAAATAAAATTTAGCCTGTCGATATATGACCTAAATATGCATTCAATGACATGTTCAATTGTTTCTGACGATTTCCGGTTTCACCGGAAATGACCTCAACTTTTGAATTTTAAATGGAACACCCTGTATTTTTTTCACCTATTCAATAGAAAATAACATCCTTAATACACCCCATATGTCAACTTTTGACATTTTCGTTAAAAAATATTTAATTTTTCAAATCTAATCTAGAATGCCATGACGTCGTTAAAACAACCAATTTTGAGTCAAGAAGGCGTGAAAAAATAGCTTTAATTATCTGACGTATTTTATGTCTTTTCCAGAAGGTAAAAGATTGCAAAATTTTATTTCTAGACCTAACTCAATTTTTTCAAATGGAACGATGGTGGTCGTTGGATATTTAAAAGAGCTTTTTTTCTGAATAATGATACCCCACACTTGATATTTAAATTAAATCAACACTAAAAAGCAAAAATAGGCATAGTAGTTATTGCTTATAAAATTATTAAAACATCCGGTCTGTGGCACTCGATTAAAAGAGTCATATATGCATTTCGGCAAATTTATCATGTAGGCTTGGAAATAAACAAAAATGTTGATGTTAAACAATGATCTTACACAGTTTAATAATTAAATGCGGGTTAGTTATTTAAAGTTATTGCTTTGTAAATTAATAAGGTATTTTGATTTAAATACCTATAAATATAATAAAGAATAAAATTAATATAATAAGTATTATTCTTATAAGCAACAACTACTATGCCTATTTTTTTTCTTTTTTAGTGTTGATTTAACTTAAAATATCAAGTGTGGGGTATCAAATTATTCAGAAAGAAATGCTCTTTTTAAATATGCCAACGAGCCATCTTTCATTTAAAAGAATTAAGTTAGGTCTAGAAATAAAATTTTGCAATCTTTTTACCTTTCTGGAAAAGACATAAAATACGTCAGATGATTAAAACTATTTTTTCACGTTTTCTTGACTCAAAATTGGTTGTCTTAACGATGTCATGGCACTCTAGATTGAATTTTAAAAAATTAAATATTTTTAAACGAAAATGTCAAAAGTTGACATATGGGGTCTCATTGTATTAAGGATGTCATTTTCTATTAAATAGGTGAAAAAAATACAGGATGTTCCATTTAAAATTCAAAACTTGAGTTCATTGCCGGTCAAACCGGAAATCATAAGAAACAATTGAATACGTCATTTAATGCATTTTTAGGTCATATATTAAAAGCCAAATTTCAATTTTCCATCTTTAAAAATAAAAAAGTTATAGGGGAAGCACCTTGAGAAACACCCTGTGTATATGTGTATATAGATATATATGATATATATATATATATATATATATATATATATATATATATATATATATATATATATATATATATATATATATATATATATATATATATATATATATATATATATATATATATATATATATATATATATATTATTATTACTTGGGCAACGTGAGGTCCAACGTTATCGTGTATTAATATAAATTGGTTTCCAATGAAAAGCGCAAATGAAACAATCACCTCTTGGACAACTCTTTAATGTAGCGATGGGCGATAAGAGCTCTACTTTCATAGCCATCACCGTTTCATTTTTATCAACGTGCCCGTCAATACATCCAATTTTTACGAGCACAGTAAACTTAAAATTGTGCAGCTCTAACACAAAAATATATAATTAAATAATTAAAAACAAACTAAGGTACTTATAATCAACTGTTAAGTCATTGTTACACTATTAAAAAAGTATTTTTAACAAAATAGAAACAGCTTAAACTAGAATTAAAATTGTATTAAATTTCTTGTATGAACCAACATTTTGTATGGATTTTGCCATAAATATAGACGATTTAATGTTAAGAGCCAAATATAAGTACATACAAGAAATTTAAGAAAAAACTAAATTAAAAAGAAAAAAATTAACGCCCAAGTAAGATTAATGACAACTTTAAAAATATATTTACCTGTAAAAAGTGTTCCAACAATTAGAAATAAATAAAAACACATTTTTAAATTGGACATAATCAAGGATATTTGTATTAGACATGGACAGATATCTGACAGAATACAAACTTATTAAAAGGAGCTCTTAAAGATAAGATTAAAATTTACCTAATTTCTTGGCAACATTGCACTTTATTTTGCTAAAGTATTTATTTGAAGCAAATAAAAAACACACTTAATAATCATAAGATAAAAAAGTATTACAGAATTACACATTGTTGGTTTTTCAAAAAAGGGATCACCTAGTTTTTATTAAAAGGATTAAATTTATTTTTCTTAAATACATATATATATATATATATAATATATATATATATATATATATATATATATATATATATATATATATATATATATATATATATATATATATATATATTATATATATATATATATATATATATATATATATATATATATATATATATATATATATATATATATATATATATATATATATATATATATATATATATATATATATATATATATATATAAATTTAGGATTATTCTTAACTAGAGAAATAATCCAATAAATACATGTTGCTTCAGTTCAAGAGCATGTCTTAGTAAATTAAGAAAATGTTAGTGTGCAGGTGCTCACTTTAAACACATACCTTAGTTAAAGTTACGCATAGCAATTTTTTTTGTTATTCTACTAATAATCATATATAAAATTATTCTATTTTGCTGTATGTTATTGTTTTTTTTTAAATAAATTAAGTTTTTTTTTTAATTTTAATTTAAAATTTTTAGCTGAAAATTGACTTGTAGTAGTAGATTTTGACATAAGGTACACCTTATTGAGAGCCCCAGGGTATATCTTATCGGAGAGCCCCTCATTTTATACCTAGTTTAATGATTTTTAAAATTGCATTTTACCCGGGCGAAAAGCTAGTCCCTATCAATAAAGATAAAATTATATTTTTATAGAAAATTAAATCTACATAAGGTTTAAAAATTTAAATTATTAACATAAAAATTTTAAGTGTTTTAGAATTTAAAAGTATCTGGTATCTTTAATGTTTAGGCATACATGGGGAATTTAATTTACGAAAATATTCTTCTTCAAGCTGTGGAGAATCCCCATAAATCCACATATTAAATTGCACAAGAGGTAAGTTGTTCCCAGTCGAAGGTTTGTATAACTTTAGAAGCAAATAAATATTACCCTTACAAAATGATGAGTGTCCAAGAATTACACGACGACGACTGTGATAAAAGACTAGAATTTAGTGACTGGTTCTTAGAAAAAAAGCAAAAGCTACTACTTTATTTTTTATAGCGACGAAGCCACTTTTTATTGAAATGGTATGGTTATGCTTATTGGAAAAATTACAGGTATTGGTCGGACACGAATCCTCCTTGGGCCGAAGACAGAATAATCCAAAAGTTAATGTGTGGTGTGGCATTCTTAACAATAAATAATAGGACTTATCTTCATAAATCAAAATTTACCCGGCGAAACATATTTACAGATATTGAGAAACGAGCTTGAACCATTTATTAACGAACTGCCTTCGACACAAAGAAGAACCTTTTATTTTCAGCAAGACGGGGCGCCACCTCATTTTTCAAGAAAAGTACGAGAATATCTCAATGAACCTCTGCCTGGAAAATGGATTGGAAGAAGGGGTACAACTGAGTGGCCTGCTAGGTCACCTGACCTTACACCGTTAGACTTTTTTCTGTGGGGTCACGTAAAAAAGAAAGTGTATGTGACGGCACCAAATTCCGTTGATGAGCTGAAATATTTCATTCGGCGAGAAATTAATGATATTACCACTGCAATGTTGCAGCATGTTAATGACAATATTGTTAAGCGAATTCATTGTTGCAGACTGCAAAGCGGACATCAGTTTGAGCATTTACTGAGGAAGTGTTATTAGGTTAGTTAAATTTTGTGTTTTTTGCCACTATTAAGATTGTTTTATTTTTCTCATATAATTAATAGGCCAAAACTTAATTATTTTCGTCTGATTATTCAATAATGGCTACTCCAACAAAAAATGGTATATAAAGTTTTTTGAAGAAAACTTTAAAATCTATTAAACGGTAAAAAATGGTTTGCCATTTAAATAACTTTTTAAATTTGTGCAAAACTGGAACGCTAAAATATTTCTTTACGATTTTTCTTAATTGGGTTATTTCAAACAACTTTGCTTTTGGCACTAATGCTCTGTTCAAATAAAAAATAGCCCATGTCAAAATAAGCTGAGGTGTCATTGGATTCAGAAAGTCATACTTTATCAAATTAATAAGAGAAAATATACCGGTCTTGCCATTTAAAATTTGAAAGTACTAGTCATTTCCGGTCAAATAGGAAGTAATACAAAATGTGAAATACCAACATACAAAATTTAATTATTAAATCTTAACAAATTGAAATATTGCAGGGCGTAACCACCCCTAAGAAACACCCGGTATAATTTATGACTATATTATATTATATATATATATATATATATTATATATTATTATATATAATATATATATATATATATATATATATATATATATATATATATATATAATAAATACTCTTAAATATTGTTTTTATTTTGCTTTTGTTAGAATTAATAAATTGGTATTTATATTTTTTTAACGCTATCTAGATAATGTATTTAGAATTAATCTTTCACATAATAACATTGATCAACTATAAGCTAAATTCTCCTGCCCTAAACTCTTGGTGTCTTTAGTTTTTTGGTAAACTTTCTTAAAATGTTTAATTAATAACATTAATTTTATTAAAACATGGCACCAAAAATTTTTTTTAAATAATACTAATAAAATTGTTTTAAATTATATCACTTTTTCTTTTTCTTTATAATTAAGTTTAACTTTGTAGGCATAAAAATTATGTTTGTATTTTGACTTTAATAAAATAATTTTTCATTAATGTACCGTATTTTTTAAAAAGGTAAAATTATAAAAACCAAAGTTTTTATTTATGATAGAGCAAAGATTATTTATTTAAGTAAAAACAACTTTGCCAAAAAAATTATTAAAATATATTAAAAGTAATAAATACTTAATGATTTTAAAAATAAATCTCTTAACAAATTTAAGATTACCTACGTTAGAGGAAAAGCTAATGGATAATTTAACAATACCATGTATACTTAGTTTTTTAGGAAAAATTAGAATATTTGGCAAAAATTTTAACATCAGAACAACTCTTAAAACTTAGACTATAGTATATACAATAACATGCCAGTTTAAAATAAAATTATATACATAAGATTTTTTTTGTAAATATTGACTATGTGCAGATCGTATATTGATAGGTTTTACAAAATGACTGCTGTTTATTAATTAAAAATTGGACCTAGAAAGTGCAAAAAATGGCAATCTTGAAACATTTATATTATATATGCCATCTAATCGATATATACGACATAAATAACATTTTGTAAACAGAAATTTATCATACTAATTATTATTGTTTCAAAAATTCTAATAGGTTTGAACAAATCCAAGATCAAGCTTAGGCCCTTAGGATGAAAGATAGACAGATCTATCAGATCAGATGTATGCTGCTAATTCTCCGCCATCTTCTTTTTTTTATTTAAATTTCGTTTGGCTAAATTGCATACTAAGTAAATAGAAATGGCTATTTTTGCACCTTCTAGGTCATTCTGTAAAACCACTCAATAAATGAATAGTGCATAGTGAATATTTGCTGTTTAAAAGGGCACACTCAGTACAATTGGATCTTTTCTTCCGATGGGCTCTCGGTCTATAAGATACCAGTAAAATTTGGATTTTATTAATGAACAAGAAAATTACTTTTATATAAATACTATTTTAAATTTTTTGCTAATTTTTTTTCTTAAAATCAAATTTACACAACGCCTTTTATATCAAAGAAGTTAAAGTTATTTGGACCAAATAAGTATTTTCTCTATTGTATTATATTGTATTTGTTAATTTTTTAATATTGTATAATTAAAAAAATCAATATTTTTTTATAAAAGTAATTTTAAATTTTTTTTCGAACTTTTTAGATTTTATTACATTTTCTCTAAAGGCATGGTTAAATTTAGTCTAGAAATGTTAGAGTTGTTGGGTTTTTATTTTATATTAACCTATACTACATACTTCAAGTATAAGAAGCACAAGATTTCTGAAGCGAAATATCACCAACCATATATCTGGAGAATTTAAAATTTTGTTTAGGAAATACAAATACCTATATACTCTTAAATAAACCTAAAAAAATACACTGGTAAAAAATATTAAATTGTTAAATATATTATATTTAACAACAGTATATTATATATAACACAGACCCACAAAAAAAAGTAGTATGTGTTGGGTGTCGAACTAGGATTTTCTGGAATATTTTTTCGCTGAACACGAATCTGAAGTCAAATTGGGGGCCAATTAGCAAAAAATCGAAAAAACTATATAAACTATAAGAAATACAAAAAAAATTTATAAAACAAAAAAGGGAGCTTTTAAAATTATCTATAAAAAGTAATATTATTATTTTTAATAAGATAAATTATAAAGGGGATATAAACGAAAATGTAATTTTGATCAAAATTTCAGTCCAAAATAGGAAAAAATATTTAGGTGATTTTTGGGTTTTTTTAGTAATAACTCATTTATTTTATTTACTTTAATCCCAAATCACTTAAAATTTGCAAAAAAAAATCCTAAAATAAAAAAGTAATTTTCAAATTTCCTTGAAAAAATCCTGAAAATTCGGTTTTTTGCTTATAACTCGAAAACTCTTGCATTAAGGCAAAAAGGTTATATAGCCCAAATTAAAGGTCTTGTAAAAATACATAGTTTATGTTGTATAAAGTTTCGTGTATTTTTTATAGTTTTTAAGATATTGACGTTTTAAATTAAATTTAAAAAATCTTAAAAATCTGAAATTACGCCTTTTCTCGATTATTTGCTGTTTTACCCCCAATTTTGACATTAGATTTGTGGTAAGCGAAAAAAATACTCCAGAAAATCCTAGTCTAACACCCAGCACATACCACATTTTTTTGTGAGCCTATGTAATTTTAGATTTCGCAGATGAAAGTTACTAGTCCATATATAATGTAAAACAACTGACTAGCTGTATTTTCTAAATAATAAACAATTTTTAAGAGTAGTATAAAAAAGGTTTTATTTTTATACATAAACAAACAAATTATTTAAAACTGTATACCTAATTCCAGTTTTATTTTTCCACATATTTGGATACTAGACTGATAAAAATTATTTATTTTTAAATTATGTTAGGTTTACAAAAAAATAAAACTGAAATTATTTTATTTTATACTGATTTTTTTTTGTAGTTTTGTCAACTTGTGTTAACATAATATGTAAACGTTTGCAAGTATTTATTTATAAAATATATTTATTTTTAATGATTTTACACATGTTTTAGTATTTTAATTCTTTTTAGAAATTAGCTATTTGCCAGTAAATTTACTAATTTACTTATTAGTGTTTATAAATAATATAACAACCGTCAGCACATTTAAGCAATAAAGAATTTAGGATGGATACGTTAAACAAAAAATTATCGGAAAATACAAAAAAATATATTATTGTTTAACAAATGTTATAATTAAAGTTTAAAGATATTTATCTTCCTAAGTTTTATTGCTATATAATACACATAAAAAGTACTAACCTATTAGGATGACCACTTCAAAAATTGAAAACAGGGCCTTTATCATTTTTAAGTGATTAATAGCGACAGTGACGCTTGACAACAACTGCTCGTACGAAAACAAAAAAACTTTTTTGAAAGCACACAGAGAGATAAATAAACCTGGTTGCTCGATGAACTAACTATTGGCAATGCGCCCCCAAGAATAACTAGTGCATAAATACATCCCTGCTGCCAACTTTTCGCATCGGCAGGAATCAGCGCCCACTCCTGCGAATTTAAGAAACAAAAACGGACCGACCAATGAAATTCGTAGAAAATGGATCTCAATAGCCACTAGATAAGCTCTAGTATGCTAAGATAGGTGATACTTTTGTAAGGTTAATGTTATGGTCAATGCTAAAAGCTTTTGGAGCTTCGTTTTGGGTCATTCTCCGCAATCCGAAGCAATACACTAATTAAGAAGTTACAAAGTGAATTATTTTACATAAAGTCACAGATGCAGGCGGCATGTATAATGTAAAAGTACACCTTTGGTAAATATTTTTGTTAAATTGGGTTTTTCCTAAACACTGTTTTCTAGTGGTTCTTAAAAAAATATTCCTTTAATATTGAAATTACATTATTTTAAAATATTTATCTTTTTTTTTTGGCAATCTCGAAAAATATGATCCATTCTATATTCAAACAATATTTGAATTATTCTTTTTTTGCACACAGCTTCAGTAAAATCCTGTAAAATATCTGATATGGTGCAAGTTGTTTTTTTATTTTTATGACGGCTCAAGAAAGGCTTGTATGAAGCCTAAGTACTGGCGACCGTGGGTGCCGGGTGTTCAGATCTTTAAACTATTACATCCTTTAGTTGCCTTTCCCATTGCATTTTAGAAAACGCGATTGTGCCACCACAGACATTACATAAAAACATATACTCAAATTAAAAAATGAATTTTAATAATTTTAGGTTGCCTTTTTCCTTGGTCTTTAAATCCTACTAAGTAATAAAGCACGAAAAATATCCTTTAGAGGTTTTTTTTTTATAGTGATGTATCTGTAAAATGTTTGACAATCTTTTCATATAAACCGTGTTTAAAAAGTTAATATATTCTATTGTTTAAAAATTTGCTGTAAACACCTGTCAACTTTAGCGGCATGTCTTGACAATATTGATATATCCAAAGAAATGAGCACTTTGAAACCAAATTTTCATTAATTTTTTTATTGGAATAATTGAGATATTCAATTTGTTTTTAAGCAAAAAAATGTTTTATGATTTTAAACAATTGCTAAGATGTTTGGTATATGTCAAAAATATCAAATAAATAAGTTCTATGTTCTGGAGTCTACCCAATTGTTAATTACTTCAAATGAAATCGCATTTCAAAGTTATTACGCAAAAATCATCAAACCAAATCTACTGAAATTTGGCATGTTGTTTTATCAAAGCTTTATATCTTTTTTCGGTGAATATGGAGGTTCTCAGAAAAATTTAGAGTGTTCAAAAAAAATTACGCAATAAAACACGTTATTTTGTCTTTTTCTTTGCTCCTTGCTGTTTTGCAACAAGCATATTGTATTTTGCGACTTCTTACTGATTTCATCTTGTGGCAAATTTAATTGTTAAACTTTTTTCTTTATACAATTTTTCTTTACGAACAATAATTACAAAGTAATGAGCTATTAAAGTAGAAAAAATATTTTTCCAATTTTTTTCATATTGCAAAAAAAATTCTCGAAGACAGAGTACGCCACACTAAATATGTTTTAAGGGTATTTTTAATTAATTACATTTTTTTAAATTATCTTTTATTTAGAACACTTTAAGTAATTTATTCCAGTTTAAAATTTAACTTAAGTTCGTTTTGAACTTTAGTCCTCATTGTACATTAAAAAAAAATGCTTAAATAATTGTGGCTTCGTAAAGCCCTTCTTATACAGGGTGATTCATGAGGAAATATCAATAATGTGGGTCCGCAAGGCCTTTGTTTCCGAAATACAGGGTGTTAAAATTTTTATTTATACAGTATGTCCACGGAGAAGGTGTTGAAATGGAAAAACTTTTTTTATGTTTGATTTTATCGAAAAAGGCTACTCTTGATAAAAAATTTTGCTATTTCTTAAAGTAAGATTGGGATAGAAACATTTAACATATTTTATATGAGGTGTTCAGAAAATTGCAAAAACTTAAAATGGTACAAGAGTAAAGTGCATTTATTTGAGAAGATATGAAAATAAGCTACTGGGAAAAGTTGTTCAAAAGTAAAAGATAGTTCCTAATACCAATTTTCAAAAAAATCGGCCTACTTTTATTAATTTGTGATGAAAATTATTTTAATATCAATTAACTAATTTTAAATTAACAACTCATTTTTGTACTAGTAGGCATTGATAGTGACAAGCTTTATTGACACTTTGCTTTTATAATTCATTAGCCGTAGTATTGTCAGCTTTAAATGCTTACTTTACAGCAAAAAATTTGATAAAATTGATAATAAAAATTTAAATTGATATTAAAATAAATTTAATTACAAATACATAAAAGTAGGCCGATTTTATCTAAAATTGGTATTAGAGACTACCTTGTAATTTTAAACAACTTTTCCTAGTAACTTTTACCATATCTTCTCAAACAAATGCACTTTGCTTTTGTACCATTTTAAGTTTTTTCAATTTTCTGAACACCGCGTATAAAATATGTTAAATGTTTCTATCCCAATCGTACTCTAAGAAGTAGTAAAATTTTTTATTAAGAGTAGCTTTTTTCGATAAAATTAAAAATAAAAAGTTTTTCCTCTTCAACACCTTTTCCGTGGACATACTGTATACTTTTATATTTTTATTTTTTTATGTTTTGCTGAACATAATTTAAAAACAATAATTTTATTAAAAATTAAAATACATATTGTTTTATTATACATTTTGTTTTATTGTTTTTTAAATTTTGCTATAATAAAATCAGATGCGTCGTAATTTTTTTAAATCCTAATATCTCGAAAACGGTTGCGCATATCAACTTTCAACAGGTATACCTTTTTGACGTAAAAATGACAAAAAAATTATTTAACTTACTTAAAAATGTAATACAGGGCCGTACTAAAAAGTTGTGATTGTTCAAAATAGTAAAAAGACGTGTAGGTGGCACCCCCTACAAGTAAGAGCCGTACTAAGATTGGGTTCAAATCCGTCATACCAAAAAACTCCCGGATACCAATTTTTACTCTAATAATTACATTATTATAGATTTTATTAAAAATAGAAAAATTATATAAAAACTTTAACACCCTGTATTTCGGAAATAAAAGCTTTGTGGACCCATATTTTTATAGACTTTTATGTTTATTTTTGGACCCTGACTACGTACCTGAAGTATTGACATTTTCTCATGAATCACCCTGTGTACATACTTAACAAGATAACGCCATGAAAGAAAAAAAATATCCTTTGTTTATAATAATTTTATAACTTTGACAAAAAATGAAAAATTAGAGTAATATGGTCAAAGTTATAAAATTATTATAAACAATTCAATACAATCTTATAAACTTTTATAGCGTGATCTTGTTACGTATGTATATTAGAAGAGCTCCACGACGCGAAAAATTGATGCGACAATTATTAAATCCTTTTTTTTAATGTACAATATAGACGAAAGTTCCAAACAATTTTGTTAATTAACAATTGTCTAACTTCTTGAAAAACTAACTTTAAGTTAAATTTTCAACGGAAATAAATTTTTTAGAGTGTTCTAAATACACCATAGTTTTTTAAAAATTTTCAATTAATATTTAATACCCCAAAAAATCTTTTGTGTGGCGTACTGGGTTTTGACGCCGAGCGCGCAACCAAAAATGACGCGCGGAGCCCCATTTTCAGTGTTAAATTAAAATTATTAATAATGTAGATAGAACTTCGGAGGTTGGGACTTTTTTATTGGAAATTTCCTCCTCTTTAAGAATCTTTTTTACAATTTCCCCTTTCTTTTATGGTTTTTGAGTTATCATGAAAAATGGAAATGGTTTTTTTTCGTTTTTTGTTAATAAAAATTGCAATTTTTCTTGGCAGAAAAAGTCCTTAAAACTTCTTTCTCAGATTTAAATATGGCGTCAAATGAGATATAGTTTATATTTTTCGAAGCCTTCTAACTATTTTTTGCAGGAAACACACTTCTCGGCTATAGACTATTGGTCTACATCGAATATGACTGTCTTGAAAGATTAGTTTATTGTATTAGTTTGTGTAGGATTAGATATATTTTAGTAGAGAAATATGTTTTACCTATTTTACACTGTTTCTTGCGGAATAAAAATTACGTAACATTTGCCTACTGCCCCACGTGAGTTTAGATGACATTCTGCTTTACACCCTCCCCCAAATGTCTCACATAATTAATGGACTCCCCCTTACATGCATTCCTATTAAATAGGACTTAAAAGCAAATATAAATATCTTAACACAAACAACTTACAATTATTATTATAATAACTTGTAAATTTTTTATTCTAGTTTTCTTGGTTTAAACCTAATTTATCTAGTTAGCTTTCATATGCACTTATTTTGATGACATAAAGGTGGCCAAATTTTTAGAAAGTAATTATTGATTATATTGTTCTCTAAATAACCATGAAGTCACAAAAAACAATCCTAATTTAATTAGGGCTACGATAGGCAAACCTTATTTTAGCATAAAATTTGCCTGCCAGTCCGACACCAATAATACCGAAAATTAGGGTTCCAAATTTAATAACGATATTATTTGGGAAAAGGTTGGGATTACATTTGTTTAAGAAGTTGGATGGGAAAAGGTCTTGATTCGGTACAAATTAATTGGGAAATCTCGAAAATGGATTTTGAATTGAATCGAATACCAATTTGATTTAAGAGAATACAATGATTAAGTATATCTAAAATTATTCTAAAAAACGTTTTTATTTCAACAAATTTAAAGATAAACAAAAATTTTTGCTTTAGAAGAACTTACGAAAAGTATTTTAAATTAAATTAGGTATTTTGATTATCTGGTAATAAGTCATTCCTCTAAGGTTTTGTAAGTAATAATCATGGGTTTATCCTAAAAAAATTTTTACGTTATTTTTTTTAGTATGCATAGCAAGTGTGACTTAGAAACCTGCATTCTCTGACATTTTAAGTAGGGTATTTAAAAAAATATATGTCTATTCTTTAAATTCCATTAAATTTTTTAACATTTTTTTAACCGACATCTTTGCAGATGTGACAAAAATTGATAACAAAATAAATGCGACTTTAAATGGGATGCATGTTTTTGACAGGCGATACTTTTCTTCTTATCTTTGGCAGTTATATTTTGACATGCATTATTTTTTGTCTCGAGAAGTTTTTTTTTATAAATTAGAATACAATAATTTGAAAATGAATGTCTTACAGCTAACTTTTTTTACTCCTGATTAACTATAAGGTTACTGACTACTTAAAAGTGCATATACTGCATTCTGCAGTTTATAAGAAAGAAATGTAATAATATCGTGATCAGCGTATTTATGGGAACCTACACAGATTGTAATATATCTTATGCGTCATATGTTTTCAATCACAAATAATTTTACATAAGAGGGTCGCCCCGTGTGACGGCCTGTTTTTCAAGAATTTTTTGTGATTTTTTTTGACGGATATTAAAAATATAGATTTTTGGGGTTTTTGTCATTTATTTATTACTACATACGTAAGGATTATATATACCAAATTCAAAATAAAAAACATCATTAGAGCGGAAGTTGTACCACTCTAAAAAAAACACCTGCTTCGAAAAAAAAGGCGCTAACTTTCCCTACCATTTCGACTGATTGGTTCATCTGAAAGAAAAAAAATCACCATTTTTATCTAGAAGCCTGAATGAATGGAATGAACTACAATTAGTTGAAAATATTTAAAGTTGGTTTTTTAGCAGACTGCTGAAAAAAAAAGAGAAATAGGCCTGCAAAGCAGCCAGCTTATCCGTTTGTCATTTGTATTCCTTGCGGAATTTTGCAGACGTTTCGTCAAGATCAAACTTTGCATTTTCAATGCTATCTAACTGGTGTTAGAAGATTAATCAGTCGAGTATGTTAATAGTAATTTAAAATTGCGCATTTTTTGACATAAAGTTTAAATATACGGGGTGACTCATATAGTAGATACGAAGTTATCGATGATTGTTAAAATAGAATCGACCATACTTTAGTGCAGATTTATAATCTCCAAGAAGAGCCGATTTAAAAAACACAAATTACTTATGGCTTTGGGTAGCAGTTTCGAAGTTACAAGGTGTTAAAAATTTGTGTACATAATGATTTCTATCCTTTGCGAAGTAGATAAATGCATAAGTAATTTATTAATATAACTTAATAAACTTGAAAAATTATTGTAGCAGCATAACAAGCATTACCATAGATACAAGGCATATTATAAAGAACAATTTGAAGTATTCCTTACCCACTTACACAAAATTAAAAAAGAAAGCAAAAAAAATGAAGACTTTGGCCCTACAAAACTGTTAATTAAAGTCTTAAGAACTTTTTATTTTTAAAATCAGCTGTGCTTGGAGGTTATGAATCTGCAATTAAATATGTTGATTTCAATTTAAAAAATCTTTCGATGACATCATATCTACTCTACGAGGGATCCTGTATATTTTTATTTTATGTTCAAAATGCACAATACAAAATTATTATTTACGTGTTTAAAAAAAATTCAATGTTTTTTTGCTTTAAAAAATAATGAATTTGTGTGGTGGTGGTAAAGAAATGTATACATTATGTATACATTTCTTTACCACCCTCTAACTACAAAACTGCTATCTAAAAACATAAGTGTTTTATGTTTTTAAAATCAGCTCTTCTTGGAGATTTTAAATCTGCAATAAAATATGGGAGTTTCTTTTTAAAAAAATCGTCGATGACGTCATATCTACTACATGAGTCAGCCTGTATATTTATATTTTATGTCAAAAAATGCACAATTTACAATTATTAGTTGTTTATTCTATATTTTTTATTTTACCCATAAGTATCTTGCATCGCTTTTGAATCTCATGTCAAAATATTTTGGGATTAAGTTTTCTACTAAAACAGGCTAAAATATACTTTTTTTAATTTTAACACAGCCCCATGAGTCAGCATTGACTGTCACTATCAAGTCGGTAAACACGTTCTCTAAACAGGGGTGGATTTGCGGAAAGGCTGAATACGATAAATAAAAAAAAATTATCGTAAATTAATAAAAAAGTTCTGATGAATTTAGAAGAACTGTTTTTTTTTCTACAGGAGAGCTATCCAAACGATCTTAATATTAACTTTCAAGGTAAAGCATCACATTTCGTTGAGTATGTATTATATTAAAGAAATTACACCCAATTCTTTATTTTAGAATTATATAAGTGGTTTGCCAAAATGGACTTAAAAAGTATCTATCCAAATAGTGAAATTGTACCTATTTAGATTGTGTATTTATTAACCGGTCTTTTTAAACGCATTAAAACATATTTAGGATAAACTATAGAACAAGAAAGATTAGAAGCTTTAGCGATATTAAATATTTAACCAGACGTAATAAATAGCATTTATTGTAATAATATACCTAATTAATGAAAAAAGGCTTGAAGAAAAATGTTGGATTAGAGTTTTGCCAATAATTTAATAATACATAGTTCAAAAAAGACTTTTTTATTTTTAATTTTAAATTTGTATTTTGTTTTTACGTTATGAAATTTGTTTATTTTAAAGAATTGGTATTTAATTGTCTGTATGTTTTACTTTGGTTAAATTTGTTTAATAAATTTTTATAAGAATAACTAGTGTAATTACCATTTTATTATTGCTAAATTTTTCGTTTTGATAAAAAATATTGACATATTAGGGCGGCAAAAATATATTAGCCTATGGGCGGCAAAAAGTTAAATTCGGCCCTGTCTCTAAATAAATATGTTACAAATTAACCTTTTTTTAACAATTTTTTTAAATGAAGTATAATTTGATTAATCTTACCTATTTCCAATTATTATTGTTATAAAATTTAAAGCCTATAACCAGATTTTTTTTTCAGAAAATAAAAGATATTAAAATATTTAGGTGATTTTAAGAAAATTCAAATATTTTCTGTTTGATTAATTGTTACGACTTTTTTAAAATTAGAAGATTTGTATTATCAAGCATTTTTTCTTTGGAGACATCGTAAAATTTTTATTACAAATAAAACATGCGTACCTATTAAATGTGTTCCAAGAGAGTGAATAATTTATATCGCTTTTATATTTAAATTGTTTTTAGAGTTGTTTTTTATGTTTTATGCACATGTAAAAAAATGTTAAGAAGTTTTTTTGGCGGCAATAATAAAAATGATGGAAAAATAATTTTTTGTCTAATTCCCAATTTATTTTTTTAAATTATTTTTTCTTTAAATTAGCAAATGAGTACAAAAATAACAAGAAAAAAGGTTCTAATTAAATTAAATTTAAATAAATTCAATTAAATTAAACAATTGACAATTTTTACAGTAACATTTTTATTATTAACATTTGTAATAAAAGTAAAAAGTTAAAATAAAGAATAAATTAGTACAATAATAAATCAATTTACATAATAAATTAACAATAACAATATTTAATTAGAACATTAATAAATTAATTTCAACAAGAATTTTTAAACATTGTTAATATTTACGAGGTTGTGTACGGTTGGCAGATGCCAACCGTGGAAGAGGTTAGTTCTGGTGGGTTAATTTTGGTTAGTTCCGGTTAGTTTTGGTTAGTTAGGTTCGGTTTTGATTAGTTCTGGTGTTTTATTTTGAAAGATAAAAAAACTGATATTTTTTAAATATATTTAATAAATTGTATTAAAATTAAACTTTATTAAATTTATTAGAGGGGGCGTTTTCGGAAGTATAGCCCAACTCTAGATATAACATAAAATATAAAATTTATAACAAATACCAGTAAAATGTTACCAACTAAAAGTAAAAGTAAACCATAGCACTCTCGGGGGTTAACTTCGAATACAATCATGGTCTTTTTTTAGGTACAAAAAAAGTAAAACTGGGCTTTTAAAGCTCATTAAGCAGAATGATTAAATACTTTTTCATTCACACAAAAGTAAGCTGGTACTTGGTTTTTATTTTATACGAACAAGAGATAATATTAGTTTCCAAATTTTAAGGATTATTAAAAACTGTTTTCATTATAACAAAATTTTTGATTTAAATAAATTAGAGAAAGACGATTAATAACTTTTTAGAGAAAAAATATTTGATAAAATAATTGACCACTTATATTTCTAAAACCACTATACTTATTGAATTGTTAAATATAACAAAAAACTCTTAAAAATGGAAGTACTTTTGAGTTTTATTACTTTAAAAGTGCCTGCATTGGATTAACATTTTCTTGGCGTCACGACGCCTGGTGGCTGATGGGCGTCCATTTACTTTCCATTTCGAATAAAGCATATTAATTACATTTATTACCACACATTTGCAAAAGTTTTTTATTTTCATTTTCTGTTTTTTTTTCTAATTTGTTGCAATTTTTGATGTGCTGTCAAATTTTGATGTTTATGAGATACGATGAGCAGCAAAAAAGTTTTTTTTGTACACGGGTGTTAAGTGTTCTTTTTATTTTTAAATATACAGAGTGTGTCATAAGAAAAAATTAAAACTCTTTTTTAATTTCGAAATTTGAATAAGTAAAATTCCTTTTCTTATAACTAAATATGCGCTTTATATTTTTAAAAACTTGGTACTTAATAGTAAAACAATTTAAATAATGTTAAAAAGTGCCATCTAGGTGGGCATAGCCATAATATTCAAAAATCGCAAAACAGACACCTTTTGACAAAAGGAAAAATGGTCACCCATTAGTTCACGGGTTTGTGAAATTCGAATGAGTAGTTTTGCCATACCACGTTCACTAACCCGTGAACTAATGGGTGGCCATTTTTCCTTTTGTCAAAAAGTGTCTGTTTTGCGAGTTTTAAATATTATGGCCATGCCCACCTAGATGGCACTTTTTAACTTTATTTAAATTATTTTACTATTAACCTCTTTTTGTATTAATATGCTTTACTGCTTGCATTGGGGATTAGTCTGTTAGATGGCGCCAGAGTCATTTAAATATCTCCTTACTTTTATAAAGGATACTTTTATTGACTTGGAAAGCCTTCGTCAGTCGTGTCTTGGCTTACAGCGGATGTGACCATCCCCAACAAGGATGAAACATGTAGCCGACTTAGCCACACCCGAGGTTTTCATCCTTTTGGAAACCCCGTCATTTTAATGCGATTAGCAAAAAGCATACCTTTAACTACGTATTTTTTTAATTGGGAGCCATATGCCCAAGAAACTAGTTTCTGTATTAAATTATATAACAAGGCTTAATATATATATATATATATATATATATATATATATATATATATATATATATATATATATATATATATATATATATATATATATATATATATATATATATATATATATATATATATATATATATATATATATATATATATATATATATATATATATATATATATATATATTATATTTTTTTAATTAGTTTTATACTTGTTTTTTACATATTAAACTTATTCCAAGAAATGGACTCGCACTGTATCTATTGGTATTATGGACCATTTTATGATAATTCAGACCCTTCATTTAATAATATTTAAAATAACAATCAAATTCAAAGAGTTTTTAAGTATGTACTGAAGTTGGTATCTACTTATAGGGATTATGTCAATGTTTTTACAAATATTTAAATTGCCTTAAAGTGTTTATCACACAGTATATTATAACAAATTTGAGTTTTAATTATTATTTAAATACAATACTTAAGATCTTTCTTATTCATATGTCTTTATATACAATCTCAGTAAAGGATTATTGTAATTCCTATAAGAACTGATTTATAGTCCAATACTGCCAATTTTATAACAAATAAAACATGCGTGCCAACGCTGTCTAATTGCACAATTACGTAAATAAGAACTTTTTAAAATAATATACCACTTTATTATTTTAATCGCCAATTTAGTAGTAACAGAATAGATTAACTATCTTTATTTGAACATCACACAAATATATACAATATATCAATATACACAATTAGGAACCATTAAAAAATTATTTGGCACTCAATCAATTATTGGATGTTAAATCACTTAAGACTACGAAAAACAATTGATATTTAGAAACATGTGCTGAGTTAATAAAAACATTTTTTTTCATGCGAGAAAAATTTAAAACTTGAAACACTCTGATCTGCCTTATTGCTTTACTCTTTTAACATCCTAATGTAACAGACAAAACCTATTTTTTGTGTGATAATTCTTTTTTCACACGAGTTTCGACTTTCTAAAAAAATTTGGCAGTAACTCTATACCAACTACATTGAAAATTAGAAAATAACATAGGATTTATGCAGGTTTAAGAGGACTATAACGGCAAAATATAGTCAAGATAAAGTTCAAGCTTTACCGGAGTAAAAGTAGGTAAATCAGCCCATGAAAATAGTTTAAAACCCATATAAATCGTTATTATGATAATATAAAAAACTAAGAATAAAGTCTACGCTGGGCGTCACAATATCCTAACTATTCAAAAAAAGAAAGGAGTCTCTGTCGATGATTGTCTCATCGAAGCACCAAATGGAACCATATTTAATACACTATGTTTCGATTAGTGATGTATCTCCAACCGTTTCTAAGCAATAACTTGATTTAGGCTAACCCAATCCAGTATTATTTATAGGTCTGGTAAAACGGACATCTGATTGACCAGGCACTTGTTTACCAAATTAGAGTTCTCTTAGGAAAATAAGTATTAAAGTGAAAGGTACAATTGTCAGAAAAACGATAAAAGTGGTTAAGCGTGAAAATAAAAAAAACGTGGATGCCAGTAACGACCCTTCAGATACCAATTAAAAAGAAAATTGAAGATCCGCAAAAACTTTAGATGGAAAATTTGAGGAAAGAAGTTTGTTAAGAAGCGAAGCAGCTTATACCGAGTCAAGGGCAGCGCTTTGAGGTTCCCCCAAAAAACATTGGGGCTTTGTTTCAGTTATGCAAATCAAATGAAAGAAAAAATATTTCAAAATTTGAAACATAATGAATTTTTTAAACAATTGAAAGATGAGAGATCGGTGTTTGATTAGAAAGAATAATTTTTGATCCTTTCTTGGAAAAAGATTGCACACGTATTTATAGTATTATATCATTTTTATCTTTAATCAATCTTATCTAAACAAGATAAACAATCAATTTAGGATTCTAATCAGTAATTCATGTTACGATTTTTTGATTTATTGCACAAACAAATTTAATATTAATACGCTTCCTCGTCGTAGCCTATTTTAGATGCTAATAAATGCTGCAAAGGAACCTTACAAAATAGCAGCACAGACAAAACAGTACCTTTTTAGACACAAAGTATTACTTGGCAAAACTATAGATTTCTTGTATATCATTTAAATTGTAAACTTTATAAAGTAATTTATTAAATTTATTTTTAGTATCATGTCTGCGTCGAAAGAAAATTTAAATATTTGTTTGTGATAGAAATATTAATAAGGTTGTTGTCACCCATAAAAACGGCATTTTATTGTACATATTTAATATAAAACCAAGGATTATACGTTCGAAATAACTACATACATAAAGCATATTTTCCAAAGTTATTTCTTTAAACGTTATCTCTATGAGGTAAAAACCTTTAACCTTTTTGGAGCGAGCACAAAAAAACTAGAAGAAATATTAAAATTTTATTTATCAAAACAAAAAACTTCTTGCACATATGTATAACAAAAGCGCAATGTCTATACTTTTTTAACTTTTCTTTGGCCTCCTATCCTAAATTTGCCATTTTTACTATACCATTATTTCCATATGGATAATGCTATATAGACGGAGAGCTAACGCCGAAAAATCATCTTCATCAGTAATATCGTCGCTGACAATGCAAAAGGCGAAAGCGCCAAATTGTTAATTTTTCAGGAGAGCGGTTTAAAGAAAATAGGTCCTATTTGGAACACGATAATTTTTCAAATAGTTTATTAATTATTTTATTCGTAATAAAGCTAGAATAAACTAAAATAATAATGACAACTAAAAAGTAAATGCTAATTAATTTATAAATATATCGATACCTTAACTGCTTTAACTAAGTGAAAAATGTAAGCTTTTATTCATGTGGAAGATCTCTGAAAAATGTTTGGAATAGTGGATCTTTTACAACCGGTGTAGGACCTGAGCATAAATTCACAAGATCATTATACTTATCACGAGTAAGTTTCTTCAAGTCTTTATTTAAAACTGGGATAGGCTGAATCATAACTTGAAGAATATTTCTTTTGGGGAGCAGTACTAAATAGTTATTAGCAAGGTGGCTCTTCTTTACTAAAATTTGTGCAACATTGTTCTTGTCTACCTAACCTCCTTTACTTTCGTCCAATCGACATCCTCGCCTGTTTCGAATTTTCTAACAGACTGATTCAATTTTTTCCGAGAAGATTTGAAATCATAAAAGTCATTAACATTCATGCTGATTACATCATTGGTAAATGACGTCTAGCCAGTTTAGGACAGGTGGCAGCTGAGCAGGTACAAAGATATCGCCGACCAAAGACATAGCTGTAGATATTGAGCTATGGGCCGAATCGCCCTCATTTTGACCGTGGTTGGTTTCAAAAAAATATAAATGGATTTTTCTAAGGTTTTTGGCGTTTGTTATTGTATGCAGCAGCATAGTTAAAACAATGGTGTTGCGGTTCTGTCCGCCGCAACCGTCTGAAAAAAGGTTTACCTCGCGAAGTCCACGATCGTCTACGTCACAAAGATATCGTACTACACAGGTCGAAATTTCATTTGCTCCGCGTTTACTGATAGTTTCGTCCCATAAAAAGCATTTACAGTTTTTGTCACCGATGTTATAGATGGTAAAATTAAATGCTGATAATCGGCCTTATAGAAAATAGCACTTTTATTGCTAATGGGAAGTTGAATCACCTGTTGAAGGTCAAAAACTGGGAACTCACAGTGTTAGGGTAAGTTTTAGATACTTCTTTGCATTTTCTTTCATTTTCCTTACTGCAATTTTTTCGCAGTTTGTGTAGAAAAGGCATTCTCAAGTTCCTTTTTCTTTTCTGCATCGCCTGTCCTTGTACGACATGCAGAGGGTACACTGATCCTTTTTGGATGATGGAATGAAAGATTAAGTGATCGAAATATTTTTCGGTAAGTTTGGTAACTGCACCTCTTTCCCTTTTCGGCGTTTTCTTCTTATACAAGTCATACAATCTTTTCCTCGTTAGGTCTGGATGCAGATATTCTCTAGTAGTTGATTTCCTACAAAAATGTGTTCCATTCAGTGGAAATTTTTGTATATGATGAACTATAGAGTCTTTTAGTTGTTTATCTTTTTCTTCTAACGTTTTGTATCATCCTCCACGCTTATCCGGCGTTACTATTCCCTCTTTAGTCAATTTACTCAAAGATGTTCTCAAGGTCTTCTCTGAAATACCCAGTGTTTAGAAACATAATCCTGCATACACGTATTTTACTTCCCGCATTATTTGGAAGGGTATTTTTAAAGTTCTTGTTCTGTAGAAATCTGAGGCTGTTGTTCTTTTTCTTCTGATATCTTCTGATTGAACATGTCTACTAGAAATTCTCTTTGTAGCTGTAAACTTTTCGTATTATAAAAGCATCGTAAATTTTCTTCTTTGCTCCTCGTCTAGTTTGTTACACCCTGTAGCTTTGCATTTACTTTCTTCACAGCGGGTTTCATATATTTGGCAGGCATACTTTTTGTCACATAACTAACATAAACCTTTCCTTCTTTTCTCAAAACATGGGTAGCTTTTCTCTTGTTTTCTTTAATTTTCTTTCCCAACTGCGGTACTTCCTTTTTCACCATCTACAGCAAACCTAGAAGCACGTCTAATGTATCAGTAACACTTTTGTCGTCCATTGTTTTTTCTATAATTTTTATATTAATCACTGTTGATATCTTCAAAGAGACATATTATTGTTTTCACCATGTCCGTTACAGTTGTCGTCGTCGTCATCAGTGGGTCCAACACAGCAATACTTGACAGCGTACACATGCAGCCAAATACTTCGTCGTTACAGTTTATGAACTCACACTCTGCTCAATGGATCCTTCATCACGGTTATTCATAAAATCGGATTTACATTGACAATACGAGCATAACTGCTAAGTTGGTTTTCTTCGGGTAATACTATTATTGGTCTGGCTATAACCTCAGTAAAAACTTCATTATCAGGTGGGTTACTTTCTTCAACAATGTTCAACATTTTCGTATTTGATAAGTGGTTTTCTAAATCTTCATTTGGTACTAGATTGACGACTTTAGTAAATACTTCATTGACAGGACACTCCCTATTGATGGTAGAAACCAAACATACACTTTCCGAAGGTTTGTCCAGATTGATTGGCGGTATATTAGAGTTTTTGGATTGATTTACTAAATTAATAAGAGGTGTATTATCATCTTCAGAATCATAACTTAAATTTTGTTCTTTTTCGGTGGTAATGACAGTTCCATAGAAAAATTTCCTTTTGGGAGGCCAATACATTGTTCCACTAGATAACACACTATTCGTGTTAATAAGTTGAAGGTCTTTTGACGAAACAACGTTTTTTTTTACCGTTTCTCCACTTCACTAGTACGTCCATCTTAAATCAGTTTCCTAAAACAAAAAAACCATTAGTTACTACTCTTAACTAGTATTATAAAACGTTGGAGAAATACCAGTCTTTAATATTGAAAGCAGTAATAAAAATTTTCACTTTTTAATTAAAAACCAAATCTTAGGATAAGAGTACTTGAAACTCATTTACATATCTTCCCTTCTTTTCCCAAAATTGGTGTAAGTACATGAAACTATCATACAATGTTTAAAATTTATTTTTAAAAAAACGTGTTTTTATTCATTTACTAAGATTTTTGGGAAAATAAAAACTCCCAAAAATATCGACCATTTAAATGAAGGCTGTAAAGTGGCGCCATCCTATTCTTTTCATATTATATCAGATGATATAAAATCCAATATTACACAATAATTTTAAATATTCCCATGGTAGTATCGTTTAATAACCAACAATTTTGTGCAAAAACATTTGAAACTTTGTTGTAAGAAAAACGTTTCTGAATAAAATAGTTGTCCATAGAGTGAATAAATAGTTTCAGTCTATTCTTTAACGTCAATGTTATAATAAAAAACTTACCTTTTGATTTAGGACTTTCTTCACAATAATAAAATTCTGCTATTGGACCCCACAAAAACAAAGGCGTCCTACTAACTCAAATGTATTGTCCATCATCGGCAAGGAAAGCCGGATGAGTAAAGTTCGTTCTAATAATAATAATAATTAGAACGAAAAATACTCTCCCAATTAAAAACAAAAACGTTTTTTTGTTCCTACCCAATAACAATAAAAAGAAATGGAATGGAAAATTATATAAAAACCAATATTACTTTTGTGAGATGTGACAAATAGGCAAACTCCATTCTTGGTTTTCGCCCCTTTGTCAGATCCTGTAATATACTTAATGTCGTTTACCCTTAGACGATATAGCGGTATACTATACTGAAAGCGGCTAAAGATGGGTTGCCACTTTTGTTAGGATAAATAAATGTTATCACTTGGTGGGATCTCCAAAAGGAAAAACTGGCGCTTTCGCCCCTTTGCATTGTCAGCGACGATATGGAGTATCTCCCGTAAAACATGTTAATTTAGAATTGTTAATTATGTACCCGCGCAGGCTGACAACCTATTGGATACAGGGTGTAGCAATAAGGGGGTGAAATAGCAATTTTTTTGAAAAAAAATCGTCATCCGATAATATGTCAGCCATTTTGGCCACTTAAAGTTGAACCCCTAAGGCGCACAGAGGAGTATTTGGGTGCGGGAAATAAAGTTTTTGTTTAATTTTTTAATGGGTTTTTATACCTAATTTACTTCGAATGGCGTAATATTGTGAAAAAACAAAATAACACCCCCTCACAATATTTTAACTCCTTTTTACCCCAATTTATAACCTTTTTTACAAGCGGTAAAAAAAAAAAAATCATTTAATATTATGAATTTACATCTATATTATAATAAAACAGTAATTTTGTAAAAAACTAAAAGTTTTTAATAATCAATAAATATTAAACCATAAAATCTTTTTTGTATATGAATAAAGCAAAATGCAATAACAGGATAAACTTCTTGTTAGTTGAAGAACAACTTCATACTGATGTTTCGTGAGCCCTAAAATAAAATTTACGTAACTAATAATAAAAATAAATAAAATTATTAATAAAGTAAATCACTTATTTTCTTGCTTCAACAATCATAGAAAGAGCCTCCAAAGGCGACAGCTTTTAGCTATTGCCATATCAGGTTTAATTTGACCATCTTTGTCTATGTCCTTAAAAATTTTGCAGCTTTTCTTTGTCCAGTGGTTCTCAATTTGACTTCAGTGGCGTACATAAGTTTCAGTTCAACATTTTTCGAAGATTCGGTTTTTCTTCTTTTCGTGCGTTCACTAGATTCATCGAATGGTTTTGTTGGACGCCCTAATGAAGAATGACGTGAGGTAGGTATTTCAAAAGACCCTTGAAGCCAAGTTTCATTTTTTAAATTAAATTTTTCCAATGATACATTATTCTACATGAATCTGACCATTTCTTCTTAAATTGGCACAAACTTTCTAAGTTCAGTTTCGCCGTAGTTTTTCGAGCCAACAGAACGTTTTCAGCATAATCTAATTTTTCGCTAACGCTTTTATCCTGAATCTCCTGCATAGTCTTAAAAATACTCATGCGGGAAAGCATTTTAATCTTCGATTGACCAGCCTCTAAAATATATAAATTTTGGTAAAAATAAAATTAAAACAAAATATTTAGATTTAAATAAATACATACACTTATTTCATATACATAACAAAATTACAGATCAAATAATACATACCTGATTGCACCATCTCCATATTAAATTCTGTTTTTTTTAAATAAACAAAATTTAAAACAAACACACGTAGAACCGTAAAAAATTATTTTATTGCTTGCAGCTAAAACCGTAAAAGCAAAATTGAAAATGAACTAAATAAGTATTAAAACAATTTTCTTATCTTATGTTTTTAGGGGCATTCTCTCGATATCTTTTTTAGATGGTTTTTAATACCTACAGATAAATATTTTATTTTGTGGGTCTCGAATTCAAAATTGCATTTTTACAAAATAAATAAATAAGTACTGTAGCTGGGGGGCATTTTTTAAATATTTTTAATGTAATTTGTTGGGGTATTATAATTAAAAACAAATTTAAAGAAATATCTCCTTTTCTAACCATTTTTTATAATTTTTTTTATTATTATGTATTAAATTTCACTTGTTTAAGCATAAAACTATATTTGCTGCCATAAAGTTTAAATTAAACTACGACCAAAAGAGCAAAAAAGAGCAGCCAAATTTGTGTTTTTCTTAAAGCTAAAACTTTAATTCTTAAAACAACCGCAAAAAATTTGGTTGGAAATGCTTGGAAACATACTTTTCTATATTTAAAAATAAAAGTAGAAAAACAGTCGTTTTCAACATATTTTAATAAAGGTTGTTTTTTCAAGGAACCCGAAAAATAAATGTTTCAAAATTTAGGCAAAATAGTTTATATTAAGGTCGAAGTCCCCATATAAAAAAAGTTTTACACTTCTGTTTGAAAAAATACAGTAATATATATTTTATACAAATTTATATGAATACTACATTAATTTAAAACAACCCTGTTTGAGTAAAGATTTAAAATAGGCCAAATAATAAACTGCAATATATATCAACCTATTTTTTTAGATAATTATTCCAGCGTTTCTTAGGAATGCTAAATATGAATTTGGACTATGTAGTTCAAATTTTTTTAAAATCATTTATGACCGGCTAATTTGCCAAAATACTCCTCTGTGAGGCGTCTAATTCCAAAAGGGCTGACTTTGTACAGGTTTTTTTTTAATTAAATGTCAATATTTAAGGGGGGAATCTTTGAGTTCATTTTAAGAAGATCACTTCATATGAACGTATGTCCTAAACGTCCTAAGTTTTGAGATACAGGGTGGGAAATTTTTTAAAAATAAATCATTTATAAATAATACCAGTAATCCCATTTTAGATATTTTAATAAAATTTGGCATACATGTACTATGTATGAAGAGGCATGTTTAGGTGTACTAATTTTTTTTTTATGTCCACCAGTGGCGTTCGTACGGAATTTGACCTGCCAATTTTGGCAGATATTGATGGTACGTCATTGATTTATCTTAAAATAATAAAAAATATTTTTGAAATCCCCAATCATTTATAAGTAAAGTTAATTAATTAATTTTTTTCAAACCGTTGCCCGGTTTTCGCTTAAAAAAATAAAGTCCATTTTTCTGCATGATCCTAACAATATCGATAAACAATATCACCATCCAAAGAAATATCTAGATTTAATTTTTCTAGGTGAAAAGCGTGCGTCGGACTAGAAAAAATCAAGAGATCAAATCTGCTCATAAATTTTTTAGACCGACGCATGACGACTAGCAACCCCACACCCTCGTGTGAGGCGCCTCCCTAGGTGGCAGATAGGGAAACGCCTCCCAGATATGGGTGGTACCGGTGAAATCAACTAGCCGGGGTGGACCAAAACTAGCACTGCGGCGTCTGATCCAGAATGGGCGGCGGCAAACAGCGTCTGACCCAGATTGGGCGGCTGAAATACATGCTCACCAAGAAGTCTAGCCAGCGTGGTGTTCTAGGGCTAAATACCCCTTATGAAAATGCCAGGTATAAAGACTAAAGTACCCCAGGCGAGTAGAAGACTATCTTCAGAATCTCGCACTGATGTTCAATTAGTCTGTCCCACGGATTCTGGGGGGAACAATCATCTGGAGAAAAAAGTTATGAGATGTAAAAAGAATAAAATTATGTACATCGCAACATACAATACATACAATCCACTGTCATTATTGTCGGAAGAACGGTTAACTGAACTTGAGTGCAAATTATAAAATATCAAATGGGATCATTTAATTACTTTAAATTCTCTTTTTAAAAACAGTTTCTATTACGTAGGAGACGACAATAGCTCAGTGGGAGGAAATGGGTATCCACCTATATATATATATATATACACTTAATATATATATATATATATATATATATATTATATATATATATATATATATATATATATATATATATATATATATATTAAATGGGAAAAAAAGTTTTGGATAATTATGTTAGTAAGCTAATCCCGTTTACTACATGGTTTTATCTATTCAGGTTTTGGAGAAATTTTGAAAAAACCTGAAACAAGCATTTTCGAAAATCGGCAATATTTTTTCTAAAAGTAAAATTTTTTCAAATCTGTAAAAACTTCTTCGAATCAACTTTTTTTGTAGAATATGACCGAATAGTCAATTTTTATTTTCCACGGGTTTCGGGTTTCGGTTTTTAGAATCATCATCAACTTTACTTTTTCATATGAGCGCCATATTTGATTTTTTCGCAGTCAAATAGTGCTTTTTATTCTGATTTTAACAATGTATAACATGTTATAGTTTAGGAGTTTATAATCTCATCTACTTTAAAAAACAAATATTTTCTCAGTTGGCCTTGATTCCGGCGAATGTCATTTAGCGTCATTAGCAGCAGAAGAAATGTTAATATAGCTGCGCAAACGTATTTCGACAATTTTCCTGAAAGGCAGCATCCTAAACTAACATACTTTTAAAAACTGGTTACAAATTTGCTTGAATTCGGAAGTTTTAAAAAACCAGGACCTAAGAAGTACGTTGAAGAAAATCGACAACGAGATGCTGCAGTTAACCAACATTTAAAAAAAAATCCAACATCTTTAGCCAGGGATGTTGATAGATAATTTCACATACCTAAGTCAACCATTCGTAGGGAACTTAGGACTATTTAAAAAAATATCGTTAATATGTTGAGAGAAATGGACAACATTTTGAATTTTAGGTCGTTATTTTACATCTTCATTCTAGTAGAAATATTAGTTTAGCCACTTTTCATTGTTTTTGTTTTAACTTGTTTCAATTAAATTGTTACGTGTAGTTTTGTTGTAACACTGTATTAACGTTATAGCTATGTTCGCGAACCCATTTCTGTAAAATGTCTGTTCAGCTTATCTATTTTGCCAATTACTAATATTTTATTGTTTACAAAAAAAATGACGTTCGCCGAATCAAGGCCAACTGAGAAAATATTTGTTTTTGAAATAAATAAGGTTATATACTCTTTAAATTATACATTATTAAATCGGAATAAAAAGCAGTATTTGGCTGCGTAAAAATCCAATATGGCGTCCATATGAAAAATAAATTTGATGATGATTCTAAAACCCAGAAATAGAAAATAAAAATTGACTACTTGGTCATATTCCACAAAAAGTTGCTTTAAAAGTTTTTACAGATTTCAAAAATTTTCACTTAAAAAAAATATGGCGATTTTCGAAAATGAATGTTTCAGGTTTTTCAAAATTTCTCAAAAACCTGAATAAATAAAACTATGTAGTAAACGGGATTACTTACTAACATAATTGTCCAAAACTTTCCCCATTCATTTAAATTTCCACAATTTGGGACACACTGTATATATAAATATATATATATATATATATATATATATATATATATATATATATATATATTATATATATATATATATATATATATATATATATATATATATATATATATATATATATATATATATATTGTATGTCTCAGTAAGTTGGAACCATTTGGAAAACATTTTTATTATTAATTTTTCAAAAAAAAGTTATTCTCCATAAAAAGTTCTGCATGGTCTAAAACCTCAAATATATCTATCAGATATTAAATTTTTCCAGTCGTATACGAGGTGTGTCAAAAGTATGAATTTTGCCCAAGAGTAAAGTACCTTTATTTTTAACAATTTTGAAAATTGTTATTAAAAAAAATTGATAAGAACTAAAAACCAAGTTTAAATATGCAATTATACCTATTTTACGATAGAAAATTATTTTTATCTATTTTTTACAAATTTTTCTACATAATTACTTATAAATGAACACAACACAAGTTAATAACACTATTTTTATGTACTTTATAAGTTCAAATGCATTTTGACGGTCCCTGTCGAACATACATTGCTTCCTCTCAACAGTTCATTTTTATGTCAAAGCATCCTAGATTACATGTAAGTACAGTTAAATTGGTATTGTTATTGTAGACGTAGGTTTCAAAAGAAAAAATATTTTTTTATCCTAAATGGGTGTAATTGCAAATTTAAACGTGGTTTTTAGTTTTGATAACTTTTCTTTAGCAACTTTATTCTTGAGCAAAATTCAAACTTTTTGACAAATCTCGTATACGCCTGCAAAAATTTAATATCTGAAAGTTGTATTATAGGTTTTAGTTAGACCATGCGGAATTTTTTATGGGAATAACTTTATATATATATATATATATATATATATATATATATATATATATATATATATATATATATATATATAATATATATATATATATATATATATATATATATATATTATATATATATATATATATATATATATATATAAACATAATTCTTATGTCTGATTAGCCAATAACTTTTTATTTCGAAGTGACTGGGCAAGTTACTGGTTCAAGTGATTAACTTATGTATATAACTTATTTGAAAACCACTTAAACATGTTTAGTAAATCTTTATTTATAAGATCAAATAACTCAACCTGACGTCATTAAGGGTTTATACCGACATACCAAATTTGAATGACAATAAACGGCAAGATTCATGCAACTTAACCATATTTAAACAAAGTAATAATACTTGCTAAATTAAATTAAATATTCAATGGGCAGTAAGAAACGCGTTAGGAAAATTAAAAATCGATAATACAAACAATAATGCGTAATTATAACATTATTTACGATTTTTCCAATTAGAATATTAATTCTTATCTTGTCTATCGGTTTAGAATAAATAAAATTTAAACATTTTTTAAATAGGTTTTATGGGCCTTTTTATGGGAGATCATTTACCTATGGAATAATAATTATTACTGGCGTGTGTAACCGTCTAGAAATTATAACGATATAATTAATTTTGAAAAGTCCATTCTTACAATTACGCCGAAAAATAGCTTTTTTTATTAAATATTAAAAAAAAAGCTCTTTAAAAAGAAGTAAAAATATTTGGAAGAGTGAGTAAAGTATCCTAATATTGACCCCTTAAGTCATCCGTTTATTTCTTTAGAATAATCTTTAACTTGTTTGACGTAATTTTAGGAAAAGCACAAGATTATTAATTAATTTGCCTTTTTTATCTTTGGACAGTCCGCGAAGGCTAATGCCTAAGTACTAACGCACCGTGGGTCGTCTTAAGAGTGGTGAGAGGAAACTTGTTCACACGAGACTTAAAATTTGGAGACTGGGAGAAAAAGGAAAAACTTCTGCGGGTAGCAGGTTCCAAAGTCTGGACGAAGAAAGCAGAAAGTTCAGGGCCTCTTTAGTTGAACTGTAAAAGGATGCATAAAAGTTGCACTACGTGTTGCTCTGTTGGGAACTGCCAGAGAGGAATTGGACTGATCAACTCCTCTTAGCAGTTGCCGTAAAAATACCTATAGAAGAGCAACATATTTCCCACAGCTCGACGGTGGGCAAGAGGAGAAAGACTTTCTTAAAGCGTGAGATCATTAATAAGACGAACGGCCTTTCTTTGAATGGAGCCCAGAATGCTAAGTGATGTAGGAGACGCCATTCCTCAGACATGAGAACAGTATTCTAAAGAGGGTCTGATTTGGGATACATACATAGTATACAGATCAAAAGAAAATAAATACTTTCTGGCTTAAAAGAGTAATCCAAGCTTTCTTGAAGCTGCCGAGGTTTTGAATGTAATGTGTTTGTGCCAGCCGAGATTATTCTCAAAAGTAACGCCAACAAGATTAAACGACTCTTTGTTCTGTAGAACTTGGCCGCTCATATGTAACGTAATGTATTTTTCTTCGCGACAGCGAACATGACTTTGTTTTCGAGGTATTAAACTGAACAAGATTTTTGGTGCCCCAATTTAAGATAAGTTTGAGGTCTTGTGAGAGAGACATACGCATTGGTTTCCAAATCAGGCTTATTGGCTGACTTGAGAAATTGAATGTTAGAGTAGGGGGTACTATCGTCAGCAAAACTATGAATGGGATTAATTGTAGATGAGAGAAGATCGTTAATGTGTATGAGAATGATCTACAGTAACTGATATACGTCGATTAGAAAAGAAATTGGAGAGCCAAGAGCAAAGCTTAGGTGAAAGGCCGTAAGAAGGAAGTTTGTTAAGAAGCCCGTCATGCCAGACCTAATCGAAAACTTTGGATATGTCGAGAGCAACGATCTGGGATTCGCCAAGAAACTCAAGGGACTTGTTTCAGTTGTGTGAGACAAAGGAAAGAAGATCAGCTGTGCGATCAGCATACCGTCTTTTATGTAAGATTTTGTGTTTCCTAGAAACTTTAAGATTTGGGAATTAATGATTTTTTCCATTATTTTGCAGAGAATAGAAAGAAGAGATATTGGTCTATAGTTAGAAGGGAGAGTTTTGTATTCTTTATTGCGGGGACAGGTTGCACACGTGCAGCTTTTCAGCTCTCCGGGAAAATGCCCGTATCGTAAGAGATTTGAAAGATGAGAGTTACGATGGGTGCAAACTCGGGAGCACATTTTTTTAAGACGTTTGACTTTAAAAATAAGATCGGACATTTTATGCGAAACAGGGCAACTGTTGAAAGAGAAAGATTAAGAGGAGGATCATGGGTAGAATTAGCAGCAAATTGTTTGCAAATAGTTGGGCTTTTCCTTTAGAAGTAGAAAAATTTCATCTTCAAAGATAAGGTATGAAAAAGAATTTATGCAGAAATTTTGACTAATATTTTTGGCAAAGGACCAGAAGGCTTTACTGTCATTCGAGCAAGAGAAAACTTTTTCTTTTATCCGATTGTTAAAACGGTTTTTTGCTTCTGAGATATACTGATTTCTTGCTTTGATGCTAGCCTGTCGATTTTCGGGACTAGTGTTTTGGAAAAACTTTTTGTGGGCTTGAATTTGTAAAAGTCTGGCTTTGTCACAGGATTTAAAAAACCACGGTTTGTGATTTGAAGTTATGTAGTTCTTTTGGGTATAGGAATATAGGTTTCAATGCCTAGTTGAATTGCTTTGGTAATTTGTTTACATATTTAGAAAGGTGGGTAGAAAAGCAGGTAGGATCCCAAGGGTAGGTGGCAAGGAAATCTCTCAAACCATCCCAGTTGGCAGAGTTGTTGTGCCAGACGGTTCGTGGCGGCATGCGTTCATGTCTTTAAGGATTTACTTAGATTTTCCTTTTTACTCTATACTATTTTTGTACAACCGTACCGCTAGTTCCAGGAACAACTAGCGGTTCTTCTTGCAATTACATGTTCTTGCTGCAGCTTCCTCAGATATACCATTTATAAAATCTACATTTTTAAAAGTATGTCAATCTAGTGGAATTTTTGTTGTTATTTTAAAGCCTCCATCCTCATTTTCAATCGTTGATACACAATTTATATCAGGAACTCGGATCGGGATGCGGTTTTCGACGTCTCACTCGGAAAAGTACCAGAAATTCATTGTACATATGGAGCTGGCCAACCCAAGGTGCATAAAGTACATCCCCGAAATTGCATAATTCTTTAAGAAATATACAAAGTCGATACTGGTCACATTCCTTGTTATAGGCAAATTCTAGGCAGCTGAAAAATGTTACATCCAGCAGTTGAAACTCCCACCCGTGGGAAGGCAAAGAGACGACTACAAAGCCCCCTGTCTATGTTGAATTTCGTGGCATCAATAAAGAAAAAGGAATTATTAAATTTTTCGATCGATCAGTTATCGATATTGTACGCAGGTTCCTACCTTAACATTTTATAATCAGAAAAACATAACCGCAATTTAGGACATGCACTATCTCTCTGTTATAAAATGATTTTAAAACAAGCACAATTACAATATACAAGTTTTCGTTGGGTAACTCGCCTGGAAAGTTTCTAATAAATGAGACCACTTCGGTTCCGGTCCTGAAGTACCTCAAACTGCTTAGCATGCTTAGTCCTATTGACCCCTATGAACTTGCGATTGCCTAAAACAAAATAGACAAAAACCAAAATTTTCTAAAAATATAAAAAACCTATCTACGTTTCGGTGACAAGTCGACCACTGTTGTCAGGATAAACTTAAATTTAAAAAATAGAAATTAAAACTAAATTTAAATTTTGGTTTAAAAATTTAGGAAATTTTGATAGCTTTTTTATTATTTAAGACGTTTTGTCATATGTATTAAACATGACAAAAAGTCATCAATATTAAAAAAATCTATGAGAATTTCCTAAATTTTTAAACCAAAATTTCTTAAAAATTTGGTTTTAATTTCTTTTTCATTTAAGCTTATCTTGACAACGGTGGCCGACTTTCAACAAAAACTTAGATAGGTTTGTGAGTTTTTTAATTTTTTTTTGGGGTTTTGTCTTTTTTTGATTCAGGCGATCTGCAAGTTCATATAGTACAGTGCGTGGGGAGAAAAAAAGTGTTTGACCTCCGAATTTTTTTTTGTACAGTTTCGTTTTATAAAAATTTGGAATTAAATTGCTTTTACCTTCTAGATCAAAGTTTATGTATGCTTAAAGTGTGCTTTTTATTTTTAGGGGGAAAAATACCCCTTTATGCTGAAAAAATAAAAAGCCATAGAAATAGACATTATGTAAATTAAAATCATAGCTAAATATGTAAAATAAATACATTTTTATGTTATGACTTATATCTCACATTCTATTTGTAACGTTTTAATCCTTAAAAATTACCATTATTAACGAAATTACAAAAAAATCATCTTAAAATTATTTAATAACGCTTATATTGTAGAAAAAAATATTTTAATAGTTTACGGTAAAATAAATTTTTAACTACAATAGCTCAACCCTTAAATAACCACCCCTCATGAGATTTGCAACAAAAAAATGTTTTTGACAAATTAAAATTATTTGATGATACATATAGTCCCAGAAATAAACCTAAAAAATGGGAAAACCTCGCAATTTTTTTGTCCTGCATTGATTTGCCTAAAAATTTGGAATAAGGCGCTTCTAACCCTCTACTTTAAATTCCATTCCATTCCATTGTCAAAACTTATAAAATAACATTTTAAACCCTGTTGAATAATGATATGCTTTAGAATACAAAATTAAAATATTTCAACCCTTAAAAACCAACCCTTGTTAGACCGTAAAAAAAATTACTTTAAAAAATGATTGATTTATCATAGTGATATAATTTTAGAATGCTGTTGGTTAAAATATGTACTAATTTCATTTTACAACTTTTTGACCCTCATAAATCAACACCTATTGCAGTTTAATTAAAAAAAAGATTTACCCCAAAAAAATTATTAGCTTAAAAGATTTATGAATTAAAAATATTATTGCCTAAAATATTACCAATTTCATTATTTGGCAAGTTTTCAATCCTTAAAAACCACCCCTTACAACATTGCAATTTTTATAAACCAATTGATAGATACAAATAGGAAAAAAAGTAGAATTACATACAAAAATTATGCCGGCTATTCAAATTTTTCAAAAAAAAAATTGATTGTTTTTTTAAACATTGTTTTAACGATAGAAAGTTTTTTAAACATAATTTTGTAGGGTTTTTTAAGAGCTAAAAGGCTATTTAAATTAAATCCTTTAGTTTAAAAATTAAATGAGTTTAAAGGGCTCGAATAAGGTGGTGTTCGCTCGTAAATATAGGCTTTTATAGGCCATTGCAATTGAAAAAGCTACAATTCGGTATCCCAGCATTTTTTTCTCCAGTATTGTTAAAGGTATTTTGAAGAAAACGGCTTTTTTACGAAATTGTGCAAAATCGTTTTTTAAATTAAGCTCCATTTTTTTTTTTAATTAAGCGTTTTTAATTGGTCAAATTTCTAGGATGTATTAATAATACATATGTTAAAAGAATCGCAAAAAGGGTAAAGATCAATTTTAATTAGAAGGGGAATTGGGGTTTTTTTTTCTTTTTGAAAGAAAGGTCTAATTATATACTTTAAAAAAGACATTACATATTTTCCTTGTTAAATGCTATTTGATTTTGAATATTTCAAATTTAGCATTTGACGAAAAAAAGATAACCATTAACAAGCCGTAGCTCGGTCCGTATTGGTTGTAGATAAATTATAAAAAATATTTTTTTTTTTTTCTATAAGCTACAATTTTGTTTTCTACAGTTGTTTTTGTTAAAATGCACATTTTTAGAGTTATTCGCGAAAAACCTATTAAAAACGTCGATTTTTTCGTCGAAAACCTTTTACTTTCAATAGCGAATAACTCTAAAAATATTAGTTTAACAAAAAAAAAGTATGTAACATTTTTTACTAAGAATTACTTTTTTATCGATTCCTGTAGTTAAAATGTAAAAAAAAAACATTTCACCGACAAGATGGGGTGGCAACCACCCCCAGGATTAAAGCGCCCCTCGGCATGATATAAACTTTCATCCTTGGGCTATTCCCTACCTTCTGTGAACATTTTAGGTCAATCCACGCAGGATGAAACAATTCGAGCCAAATTGCTTCATTTCCTGTACTAATAAAGGTCAATAGGACTGAGCAGGCTCAATTCGCTATACCCCGGGGCCGGGACCAAGTGGTTCCATTTTTTAGAAACTTTCCATAAAAATTAGAACAAATTTAGGTACAATTACGCTGTTTTGTTTAGTTAGGTTTAAAATTTTGTATTTTATAAAAAAATACTTAAAGTCAAATTTTATTGGACATATCCTTAGGACAGAGCTGGGTAGGAATCGAATCCTTTTGGAATTGAATCCAGAAATCGATTCCTTTTCAAGGATCCGAAGGCTACATTTAAAAAAAAAATAGGATCCGTAATCTGGATTCGTTCCATAATTTTAAAATGATCCGGATACGACTCCTTCTTGGAAGGAACCGATTCCAAATATATTTCTAATCTCAGACAAATGCCAAAATCCGCCATTTTAAATACGCCATTTTTAAATTTTTACCCAAGATTCTTAATTTCCAAGTTTTGACCTAGCCCCCCTAAAATCCTTATATCCCGAATCTGAGGCATCTCCGGCCAATTTATTAAATCTTTCATTTTAAATTACCAAATTTTAACCTGATTTTTAATCAGCATCACATTAATTAATTAAAGTTATTTAAGATAAAGAATTTTAAAACATCCGCCTATTAAGATCTTAAAATAAGGAAACATACCTAACATAATTTTAACTAAAATACGTTGTTTCTTAGGTACGGAGAGTACACCATTTTTTTACACCCCACACCCCTAAAAAATACATTTCGCTGAAAAATAAAGTTTTTTTCCCATTTTTAATGGTACATATAGGTTTTTTAGGCCACTGAATTTAAATAAAATATTAAAAATTACATTTGAGGGATGGGAAGGGCTAAATTCACCCTTTTTTACCCCTTACACCCCTAAAACATACATTTCGCTAAAAAAAGTTTTTCCCCGTTTTTAATAGTATATATAATTTTTTTGAGTCACTAAATTCGAATATGATATTAAAAATTACATTTGAGGGTTAAGAAGGGCTAAATACACTCCTTTTTGCACCCTATACCCCTAAAAAATATATTTCTCTAAAAAAAAGTTTAATCCCATTTTTAATGATTCATATAAGTTTTTTGGGCCACTAAATTCGATAATAATATTGGAAATTAGATTTAAGGGCTTAGAAGGGCTAAATTCACCCTTTTTTACACTTCACACCCCTAAAACATACTTTTCGCTAAAAAAAAGTTTTTCCCGGTTTTTAATGATAAATATAAGTTTTTTGAGTCAATAAATTTAAATTAAATAATAAAAATTGCATTTTAGGGCTTAGAAGGGCTAAATACACCTTTTTTTACACCTTACACCCCTAAAAAATACATTTCTCTAAAAAAAAAGTTTTTCCCCATTTTTAATGGTAGGTACATATAGGTTTTTTGGGCCGCTGAATTTAAATATAATATCGAAAATTACAACTGAGGGCTTAAAAGGGCAAAATACACCCTTTTTTATACCCTACACCCCTAAAAAATACATTTTGCTAAAAAAAGTTTTTTCCAATTTTTAATGATTATATAGGTTTTTTGGGCCGCTAAATTCAAATATATTATCAGAAATTACATTTGAGAGCTTAAAAGGGCAAAATACACCCTTTTTTTATACCCTACACCCCTAAAAAATATATTTCGCAAAAAAAATCCAATTTTAATGATTGATATAGGTTTTTTGGGCCGCTGAATCAAGTATATTATCAGAAATTACATTTAAGGGCTAAGAAGGGCTAAATTCACCCTTTTTTACACCCCATACCCCTAAAACATACATTTCACTAAAAAAAAGTTTTTCCCATTTTTAATGGTACATATAGATTTTTTGAGCCACCTAATTGAAATATTATGTCAAGAAATTATAATATGAGGGGTTAACTACCCCTATTTTTATCCCTCTTACCCCCTACATTTATTGAAGCGATGAATTTAAAAATGACTAGAAATCTGATATACAAGGTGATCGGGTAATCAAATTGCCCTTCTTAGCCCTGAAACGTAATTTCTGATATTATATTTAAATTCAGTGGCCGAAAAAAACCTTTAACTACTATTAAAAATGGAAAAAAACTTTTTGTTTAGCAAAATGTATTTTTAAGGGCTCTAGGGTGTATTCAACCCTTCGTAGCCCACAAATGTAATTTCTGATATTATATTTCAATTAAATGGCGCCAAAAACCTATATCTACCATAAATAATGGAAAAAGTAAATTTAGCCAGTCTATTCCCTCAAATGTAATTTCCAATATAATATTCGAATTTAGTGGCCAAAGAAACCTATATTGATCGGGGAAAAACGGGGAAAACCTTTTTTTAAGCGAAATGTATGTTTTAGGAGTGTGGGGTGTAAAAAAGGGTACATTTAGCCCTTCTAAGCCCTTTATATATAATTTTTAAAATCATTTTCCAATTCAGTGTCCAAAAAAAACTTATATGTACCATTAAAAACGGTGAAAAACTTTTTTTAGCGAAATGTTTATTTTAGGGGTGTAGGGTTAAAAAAGGGTGAATTTAGCCCTTCCTATCCCTTAAATGTAATTTCCAATATTATATTTGAATTCAGTGGCCCAAAAAAACCTATATGTACCATTAAAAATGGGAAAATACTTTTTTTTTAGCAAATTTTATTTTTTAGGGGTGTAGGGTGTAAAAATGGGGTAAAAACACCCCCTTTCGTACTATCCAATATCCGTTTCCGACACTATGTAGTTGATTCGTTTCTAAAAAGAATGCAAAAGGTTTCATCTCGGTTCATGTACTTCCAAAATCATTTAAAGGTGAATTACAGATTTACCCAAACTAGTAGAATCATTCGTATTTTAAAGGATCTTTTTTAAAGGATCTGTCCCAACTCTGACTTAGGAACGTGGAATGGAAACTAAACCGCTGTTTATCCTAACTTAAAATGATGGTTTCACATGGCAGCACGTGTTGGATACTTGTAAACTCTTAGGATTTTGATGTAAATAGGATAATCGGTATTGCCGGCTGGTCGATATTATGGGCCGCTCTTCTAGTTATGCTATTTAAAATTTCCAGTTATTTAAAACTTGACTTGACTTGGTTATATTTAAATAACTTTAAATTCTGAACTAAGTAGTAATAGATTTTAAGAATGAATTAAAGCCCAATTTAAGACCTTTTGTAATAGGCTGAAAGTTACCACTAAAATTCAAATATATATTTCTCAGAAATTTCTTTTACGCCATCTCTTAACAAAAGCCTAAAGTTTTATACACTTTAAACAGGCGTACATTAAAGCTATTTAAAGTGTTTAATAGAAGATGCATAGATGTCGTTAGTCCCAGCAGTATTTAAATATAAATATGTAAGTAATTTTCAGTCAGATTAGTATGTTTATTCATTCATCTTATAAGTTTCTTCCGTAATACATGTTCATTTAGTATTATTAATTATGTTCCCGAGCAGGCTGGCAACCTATTGGATACAGGGGTAGCAATAAGGGGTGAAGGTGCAAAATTTTTGGGAAAAAAATCGCCATTAATAATATGTCACCCATTTGGGCCACTTAAAGTTGAACCCCTAAGGTGTCTAAATCCAAAAGGGCTGACAGTTAGATGGATACCGAGGGCAGTAAAACGGGGTCAAATTTTCCCGAGCGCTTACTTTATACAGGGTGTTTTTTAATTAAATGTCAATATTTAAGGGGGGAATTTTTTGGTCCATTTTAAGAAGAAAACTTCATATGAAGGTATGTCCTTAACGTCCTAAGTTTTGAGATACAGATTCGTAATTTTCAAAAATAAATAATTTATCATTCATATCAGTCATACCACTTTAGATATTTTAATAAAATTTTGGCATACATGTACTATGAGGCATTTTTTAGTGAACTACATTTTTTCCACCAGTGACGTTCGTCCAGAATTTGACCTGCCTATTTTGACAGATATTGATGGTACGTCACTGATTTCTCTTAAAATAAAAAATATTTTTGTAATCCTCAGTCATTTATAAGCAAAGTTGATTACTTGATTTTTTTCAATCCGATGAACGGTTTTTGCTAAAAAAAAATAAAAACCATTTTTCTACATGTTCATAACAATATCGGTAAACAATATCACCTTGCAAAGAAATATTTAGATTTAAATTTTCTAGGTAAAAACCTTGCTTTGGACTAAAAAAAATCAAAAGATCAAATTTGCTTATAATTTTATTTAGTCCGACGCACGGTTTTCACCTAGAAAAATTAAACCTAGATATTTTTTTGCATGGTGATATTGTTTTCCGATATTGTTATGATCATGCTGAGAAATGTTTTTTATTTTTTTAAGCGAAAACAGTGCATTGGATTGAAAAAAATCAGGTGATCAACTTTGCTTATAAATGAATGGGGATTACAAAAATATTTTTTATTTTAAGAGAAATCAGTGACGTACCATCAATATCTGCAAAAATAGGCAGATCAAATTCAAAATTCAAAATGTAGTACATTAAAAAATGCCTCATAGTACATGTATACCAAATTTTATTAAAATATCTTAAGTGGTATTACTGATATTAATAATAAATGATTTATTTTTGAAAATTACCAATCTGTATCTCAAAACTTAGGACGTTTAGGATAAAGGTTAATATGAAGTTTTCTTTTTAAAATGGACCCAAAAATTTCCCCCTTAAATATTGACATTTAATTAAAAAACACCCTGTATAAAGTAAGCTCGGGATAATTTGACCCCGTTTTACTGCCCTCGGTATCCACCCAACTGTCAGCCCTTTTGGATTTAAACACCTATTATCGATGACGATTTTTTCCCAAAAATTTTGCACTTTTACCCAAGGGCGGATTCAGAAATTCTTTACGGGGGGAGGCGGTCTTAGGCAGAATAACCGGGGGGTTTGAGGGGTATTTGTAATGGAATACCCCTCATCGTAGAAGAGGTCCGAGGTCCGGCGGGGGTTCGGTAGTCCCCCGTCCAGGTTAGCCACCCGTCTGCCTTTATTTGTTAATTGCAAATTACGGTATAGTCCAGGAAACGAACCATTTCGCCTTTTTTTTTTTCAAAATGCATAGAATTACTTAAAATTTTGACAGTGACATGCCGAAGGGCGCCTTTACCTTGGGGGTGGTTGCCAAACCATCTCAAGGGTGGAATTTTTTTTATATTTTAACCACAGGAATCGATAGAAAAATGATTTCTAAGCAAAAAATATTCTACACATTTTTTTTTGTAAAATGCATACTTCTCGAGTTATTTGCAATTGAAAGTGGAAGTTTTTACGTTTTGCAAATAACTCGATAAGTATGTATTTACCCAAAAAAACTGTAATAACAAAATTGTAGCTTTTAAAAAAACGAATAAAATGTTTTTTTTTGTAACTGTTGTGGGACCACTACAAAACAAGTTGTGGTTTGTTAAATGTTAGCTGTTATTCATCAAACACAAAATTTCAGAGTTTCAAAGGCAAATAACGCAAAATCTACTGTATTTTTCGAGGAAAACCAATAATAACTTTTTTGAAGAATTTGCAAAGACCTTTCTTTTTTTAAAAAAAGGTATGTATCCATTAAATATATTTTTCTCATTAATCCATAATAGCGGTTACTTTTAAGTGTTGAATTAGGTACTTCAGCTTATATTTCAAAGATTAAACATTTATTATTCAACTTATTTGAGCCAAGTTTTACTTGATTTAAGCTTAAATATGAAAGTAAAGTAAGTTTTGAAGGTTTTAGTAATAAGGGGTAGTTTTCACCCCCGCTCATTGGCATATTGCACACTTTAAGGGTGAGTTGAACTTAATTACAACTTTTTATGCGATTTGATGCATTTTTTAAAAAATCCGCGGTTTTGTACTATTTTTGCATTGTTATATTGTAAGGGGTGGATTTTTGACGATTAAAAAACTACAGAATTAAATTAGTAATACTTTTGAGCAGTCATATATTTTTTTAATTACCACTCTGTGACAATATGTTAATTTTTCTAGGGTAAATAATTGATTTTGTGTTGATTTTTAAGGGTTGAAATATATTAAATAATGTTTCAAACAATTAAATACTTATTTTTTAACATATTTGAGCCTAATTTTATGTGACTTAAGCTTTAGTATAAAAGTTTTGAAGGTTTTGAAGATTTTAAAGAGAAGGGTAAGTTAAGCCTAATTCCAAATTTTCATGCAAACACTGTGATAATATATTAATTTATTAAGGTAATTTTTTTTTAATTAAATCATAATAGGGTTTGATTTTAAAAGGCTCAAATATTTCGAATAATGTTTTAAAGAAACAAAATACTACTTTTTCAGTAGAGTCAAATTTTACTCAACTTAAGCTTTAATGTATAGCTTTATAGGTTTTAGCAATAAAGGGTAGTTTTCACCCCTAAAAAATAAAATGCGCCCATCGGCATAATATAGATTTTGAAGAGGAGGGTTAGTTGAACTTAATCCCAAATTTTCATGCAAATTGCATGAAAATTTGTATTTTGAAAAAACTGCCAGGTTTTGCATTTTTTCAGCTTCGTTTCCTGGACTAGAAGGCCTACGTATTTTAGCGACCACATTATTTTTTACAGATAACTAATGCCTAACCAAATTCAATAGGCAACATAAAAAGTTTTAAATTAATAACTAACTAAGTACCGTAACAACAGTTACGTTCTTCCATTTTTAACTCGTTTTTTTTATTTTTCCCCTTTTATTTTTTGGCTGACGGGGGGGGCGATTGCCCCATTCGCCCCTCTCTGAATCCCCCTGTATCCAATAGGTTGTCAGCCTGCGCGGGAACATAATTAAAAATACTAAATGAACATGTTTTACGGAAGAAACTCCATATTACTGATGACGATGATTTTTTGGCTCTAGCTCTTAGACCACCTATGCTAAAAGTAATTTCCTAATTTTAGTTAAATGGTATTTAAAAAACAAAAGAAGTAAATATATTTATTTTTTGTAAATATTTTCTTTTTTTCTGTATATTAAGTTCTTTTTCAGTATACTCCTTAATAATTTTAGGAGTAAAAACTTTATCGATAATATTTTATAAAATTTTTGCTGCTTGCTTAGATTAATTTAGAAAAATTATTTTAAAATACACAACTTGGTCTGAAGGAAAAACAAATTGTATTGGTGCCATTACAATAGCAGATGTACGTTAAATAAAAAAAAATAAAAGCCACACACAAAGTTTAGGTAAAAAAAACTGTAGAAAAAAAGTTTTTTTAGGAGCTCATCATGCCATAGTTGCTTAATGTTTTTGGAAAAAAAGTTATTAACTTTCTAATTTAGTCAAACTTTATACATATAATTTTAAAAAATAAAAGTTTATTTTAGTCAGAACAAATAGTTCTAACTATTCAGCACCATATTTTAAATAAAATAATTTTGGCACTTCAGTGCTTTAAAATTACAAAATACTAAGAATTGTCCAGAAAAAAAAATATAAATAATAAATAATGCTTTAATTGTTTTGTTTTTCAGTGATAATCTTTAAAAGTGTGTGGAAATTAAAAAAAAACGTATGCAGATTAAAAAACCATAATGAAAAAATAAAAAATCTCACTTTTTGCTAAAGTGCTATAATCCATTAAAAAAGATACAACCAGGCTTTTGAAAAACAATCTGACTTTTTAAAGGGGCCTATTGTTCAGAAGATTTTAGTCATCCATAGTGACTTGCTGAAATGCAACGACCTGGCAAGGTAAAGAATCTCAAATTACAAAACACTTGAAACGGTTCGCGTTTAATTTCCATATAAGAACAATGTCTTCAAACAAACAGGTAGTTATAAGAAATTTCCAATAGGATCATTAAAATATTGTTATGTCTGTCAATGGGTTGGATAATATGATTCAGTAGCGTTGCTTAATCTGAAAAGTTCTTCTAAAATTGTATAAATTATTATAAAATTATTTACTCGTTAATCCTGTATATTTGTTAAAACTATTTCTTTGTCCTACAGTCCGACGAATGAACAAATTTCTATTTAAAAGATCCATGACAGATTATTACTCCTAAAGCAGTATAACATAGTAGTAATAAACTAAAAGTAAAAATCACTCAGTATTATACTTTTAAAGTAAATGTTATCAAAATAAACATTTTAAACATCCAAAAAGAGCATAAAGACAAGCGAAAAGGGCTAACATCGAGCTTGGGGATTGGCTCGAAACTAATCATCTTGGTGTGCGCTGATATGCATTTGGAAGAAGGCTGACATTTGCCGAATTCACGTTCCTTTTTTAATTCTCAGTGTACGTTACGGCCCATTAGTGCCGTTTACACAAAGAGTTTTCCCGACAGTTTTGGAGCGGACGCTCCAGTCGTGCGCTCCAATCCTGTGTGTGTAAATGCTGGCCGGCGGGATGCCAGGAGTGTGGAGTTGGAGCGACGTGGCGGGAGTGCATGCTCGGACCTGCACCGTCATTTACACACACACACACACACCCCAATCTAACGTTTCAGACTTTCAGTGCGCCTCAGACTCATACACAAATTTGTCAAATTTATAAGTATTGGATTCAAATATTTTTACTACAAATATTAATTATATCTTTTTCTTCAAAATTAACCAATTTATAAAGAAGTACTTGTGTTTTGTAAAACTTACTTGTAAATAAATATTGCAGTATAAATAGCCCAACATGTTTCTGGACAAATACAACAGAAGGATGCTAAGATACAAGATTAAAAAAAATCTTGAAGTGATCGTTCTTCTGCACTTAAGCTAGTTTTCATATTTTTTTTTGTGATATAAGGGCAAACTAAATTTATAACAAAGCGTTTTCGGTTTAATCTTCACTGCTTCACCCACAGTTTTGCGGGGTTCTCTTTTCATTTTCACATATTACATACATCACTACATAAGCAATAGCCCTTTTTTTTAATTTATCTTAAGGAGGTCCACTTACTTTAAAGTATTTAATTCGACTCACTGGTTACCTACAAATGGTGCGGCGCGTTATTTACATGTAGGGTTTTGGGGCTTACGCTCCAGGCTTACACTCACGGCGCGCGGTCCAAGAGTGTTGGTCTTTTTAGCTACCACACTCCGACCTCACGCTCCTGGTGCGCCACTCCGGAGTGACGCTTCGGGCAGCGCACCAGCAGCGTCGATTTGAAGCGTACGTGTAAACGGGCCTATTCTCTTAGTCCTAACCTCTTGTGCCAACTGGATGCTACAAGCACTTAGTATCTCCTAGCCCGCTAAACTATCTCTATCTGCCAACGGAAATATTACACACAGCTTTTCTTTGTTGCTTTAACAGATATTTTTTTGAAATTTAGAAAACACACAAGAAAAGTAAATAGGCAACATGTCATTTAAAAGAATGTAATATGTAACTTTTGGTTTTATGGGCAGTCACATTGAACAGACTTAAACTTTCCTTTTAAGCAAGATGTGAAAAGATTCAAATTTAATATGGCGGCAATAAATATAGAATTTAATTTTAAATTACTAAATTATGGGCTGTCTTCCGGCTAAACAGGAAGTGATATTTTATAACCACTTGGATAACTGGTTGCCCATTTTTACCTTATATACGCATTCCAAATTTTAAAATAAAACTATATTTTATCTTTTTTATATTGTTTATTACTGTATACAATATAAAATACATATAACTTATAATAAACATAACCATACTATCTTATTAACTGGCGTTGCTCTTTTATATTTTTTCTTATTGCTTTTTAATTTTTTTTTTGTTTTATTGTTATATTATATACATGGCTAAATAAAATGTATTTGGTCGGTTACTTTACCAATGAGCATCATTAAGTTTGTTAAAACTGCTATCAGAATGAACAGCTATAATAAGATCTTGTACTGTTTCAAAATATTATAAATATTTGTTCTTAATTTGTTCAACATGTTCAATGAGGTTTTTCCAATTCTGACCATCAATCTCACAAAATTATGTTTTTACTAAATCTCTTACCGAACTGTTCAAATTGGGTGTATTCTTTCTTTCTAACTGAACTCATATCAGATTAATAGGGTTAAGAACGCAATATGGCGGTCACGTTAAAACATTATGTCCTTTTTATGAGGCTTAATTATCCACCATATACCTTTTTTAAGCTTTTAGTTCATAATCCTTTAAGTAGGTCTTTTTTACTGTATGATTCTTTAAAGTATAAAATAACTTTGTCACAAAAACGTTGTTTCCTCTTTTGTAGAATTGGTTGTGTGAATTTTGGACAAAATTCTTAAGTGGTATGATGCGTTAAACATAACAATAACACTGTTGTCTGGTAACTTTGATACTAACGTTTTAAAAAAACACTTTTTAAATAGGAAATTATCCATGTCTTGATGGTTATTCAATAAACAGTCCTTAATATTTTTCGCTGATAGAAGCAGCTCTTCTTTAATTCAACCATCAGATGCTTCACAGTGTAGAATACTTATTCGTTTTCCCCTGCTGGATTGTACGTTAACACTACATTTTCCTTTGTTTTCTTTTACCCAATATTATTTATATTAGTGTCCTACCAAGTTTTATGGAGATAATAAATATGTCTGTTTTGATTTCGATAACCTAAGATTTTTGGTAGATATTAATTTCTCCAACGAATAAGTCTGCCACTATTCATAATGCTCTGACCTTTGTCAATTTTCTTTTCTTTAAATTCATTATTTCTTAGAAACTTCCGCAAAGTTGTTTAAGAGCAGCTAATTATCCCATTTCTCTCCAATTTCTTCTTAATACAGTCCAGGTTTGAATATTTTTTTTCAAACCACATATTGTAATTAGCATGCTTTATAGGTTCCAAATAACTTGGTGTTATAATACGGAATAAACCACTATTTTTACGTTGTTTTCTTATGTTTGGTCCATGAGTTTTAATTTTATACACTGTGCTTCATGGCACTTTAGTTAAATGTATGGTTTATTTAATGACATCTGCCCTGCACTTTTCCAATAAAATCGTCACAAACACATCCAAAACGATTGGTTGCGCAACATCGTAGTGCCACTCCTGAAATACATGATGGGACCTTTTCAAAATTTCTTTTATGGGGATTGGGTTTTTACTGTTAGAATTCCACGACCTCCACATGTTTATTACTTTCGATGCAAACAAGACACGATAGTTGTTAAAACTAAAATTTAAAAGTCGTTATGATGCAATTTTACTACAGTATACTTGTACTAATTAGATTTTATATAGCGGCCCTAAACGCATTTGTCATTAAATACTGTCTCCCTATTTAAGAAGATTTAAACTCAGCCCTGCTTTTGTAACACTAAATTTGTACCCGTTGGTAAAAACACATTAATCTAGGGTAAATAAATAATACATATATATATATATATATATATATATATATATATATATATATATATATATATATATATATATATATATATATATATATATAATATAATATGTATATATAATATATATATGTATATATATATATATATATATATATATATATATATATATATATATATATATATATATATATATATATATATATATATATATATATATATATATATATATATATATATATATATATATATCATCATCTATATTAGATTTATAAATTAATGAATATTAAAGCGTTTTAAAAGCATATAACTTTTGATACGCTTCCAGGTAAGTTAACAATACACGTTTAAAAATTATTATTACTTTTAGGAGTCTACGTCCATGGTTCCGTAGACCACCACTTTAAAGGTGTTAAAGTGGAAATGGGAAACCGCTTAGCCACGGCCTCTTGCACTGTCAATAGTCAAAACATCTTCGCCAAACACGAGAGACGGACACACGAAGAGTTCACACGCCCTGACACGGAATCCAGCGGACGATCTGTTTGCTCTCGAGGACATTATGTATGTTGGTAAAGACAGTGCCGTACTTATTACATTGCCGTTAAATTATATTATGAATATACGATATAATACGAAGAATTTTACCAATAGGCTTCAATAAAAACTACCAAATTGATGAACCCCTTACTTATATGCTGTATGTTGAAGTCTAGAACTTATTTTTAGGTCGGTGTAAAAGAATACAACAGATATTTTTTTTATCTTGGGACAGTCCGCGTCAGCACTAGGCCTAAGTACTAACGTACCGTGTGTATCTTTAAGTACGGTAAAAGGTAGTTTATTAACACGGGACTTAAATATTTGGAGATTTGACGGAAAAGGGTAAATTTCTGCGTGCATCAGGTTGGACAGTTTGGACACTCTAGGGATAAAGGAACCTACAAAGTTCGGGGCATCTTAGCTAAGTTGGACTGTAAAGAAATGCTTAAGAGTAACCTAAGTGTTGCTCTGTTGGGAGACTAAAGCTTAGGTGGAAGATTGTAGAAAGGCAGTTTGTTAAGCGTATCATGCCAGATCTGGTCTAAAGCTTTGAATATGTCAGAAGCAGTGACCTGAAATTCACCAAGAAACTCAAGGCTCTTGTTCCAGTTATGCAAAAGAAAAGAAAGAAGATCTGCGTGGATCTTTTGTAGCGGAATCCGTACTTTCTGTCAAGTACAGTTTTATGGTTTTTTATTACTTTAGGTTTTGAAAATTAATAAAATTTTCCATTACCTTACAAACAGCGTCTGTAGTTAGGAGGAAAAGTATTGGATTCTTTTTTGGCGAAAAGTTGCACACGTGCAGTTTTCTAGCTCTCCGGAAAAATACTTGTGTCATAAGAAAATTAAAAGAAAATGAGATAAGCACATTTGTTTAGGCGGTTGCTGGTATGTCATCTAGCCCAGACGATTTTTTGATATTCAGAAAAGGCAGAATCACTTGATCTGCTTAACCTTAGAAATGACATTGGACATTCTACGAGGAACAGAGACGTCTTTTGAAAGAAGAACATTAACGGGAGGATCAAAAGTAGAATCGGCAGCAAATTGTTTAACAAATAGTTTGGATTTTTATTAGAGGTAGAAATAATAATTTTATCTTCCGATATATATATATATATATATATATATATATATATATAATATTATATATATATATATATATATATATATATATATATATATATATTTTATATATATATATATATATATATATATATATATATATATATATAATATATATATATATATATATATATATATATATATATATATATATATATATATATATATATATATATATATATATATATATATATATATATATATATATATATATATATATATATAATATATTATATATATATATTTTTTATATATTTATAAACAAGACTTTTTTGATTTCAGAAGTTTGTTGTACTGTTTTAAAGCTTGGTTACGTTTAGAGTCGGAAGTAAAAGAATGATGAGGTTTGAATTATGAGTGGAAACCCTAGAAAAGTAGATAGGTTCCATAATAAGAGTGGGGAGCAACTTACTGATTGCGGACGTTTCGGCTATTCTATGCTTCCTGAACTACTTTATATTTTTAAACACAAATACAGTGAAATTAATTTATGTTAAAAAAAAACTCTTTTTTAAATGTGCCCACTGCCCACTTAACAAAAATTGCAGTTCTAAAAGCTAATCCATCTCTTAAAATGTGTTGTGTTTATGTATTATGTAGCTTGGGCAAAAATTAATGCCAAACTCAAATTTGAGTTAAACAAATGTAAAAAAAGTCCTATTTTACAATTGACAGACACTGTATATATTTATATTATTTACTTTATACGTTATTAGGGTATTAAAAATTTTAACTTACTGACTATAGTAGAACACGTATTTACAGCTACCAACATAGTATAAATTTAAGTATTTTTTTTTAATAGATAGCTTTATGGTTCTCAGAAAGCTAATTTTAAGCCCCTCGTCTACTTATCTATTTAATAATAGTGGGTAGATAACTAGTTTATGGTGTACAAGCAAGAAGCAAATATTGGCAATAAATTTTCAATAAACCTGATCCTATTTAAGGCGATTATAGTAAGCTAGCGTGATTTATTATAAGCAAATAATTATTTACTGCTTTATATTAATGCAAAGAAATTTATTCATCTATTTCATTATTTTACTTTTGTTTTTTAAAATGCATGAGGCTCCTTTATTTTAAAAACCTTTGATTTTGCTTAATAACTATTAAAAGTTTATGTCTGGCTCTTTAAATATGACATCAGGTCAAAACGAACGGTGATTGGTCGTGACGACACGAAGCAGACGCCTGTGCCCAGCATTGCGATATTTATAAGATTTACAATTTTTTTGTAGAAAATATTTTTAAGGAGATTTAACAGATTTTTAGCTTTTTTTTTGGTTCTATAATAAATAGAGGGATAAGAAACTGGATCCTAGTGTAGCCAAGTTGCTTGCTTTATTCAGTAATGCAAGTAGTGTGTCAGATAATCTTGAAGAGTTTTTGCATAGGTATATATGGGCCAGAGAAATAGAAGGAGGGAGAAAGCGCTTCGACCACTGCGCATCCAATTTTACGAGGACGGCATGTAAGCCGCCATGGTTGCTTCTACTTGTCAAATCAAAATTGACATTTGACATAACCAAGTTTTGTTTTCTTTGTTGTTTTCATGGAATAAAAAAGGGTGGTCGTATAAACAAGATTTTTTCGTAAATGTTTTGTTTACTTTTTGGATTAGATTTGGCTTAGTATCTTTCGTTTTATTTTAGTTTAGTGCTCCATTTATAATGCTTTTATTTAGTTTAATAAACTATGTCTTGTTGCGAAAGAGGGTGTTCCAATTCTAGAAGATATAGTACACAGAAGATATTATTTTCGTTTGTAAGTTCTCCAATTTAAATAGTGAAAATATTTTATTGTGATAATAAAAACCTAGAAAAATTAAAGCTAAAACAGTTTAATGGTAATTTTTTAAGATAACATACATTATAATAGTTTAGGTCTCTTGATTTTTGCATACTTGCAGGCGCAACAAAATTTACATGTAATATTTTAATTTTAGATTTCCAAAAGAGGAAGTTTTAGTTAAAAAATGGTTAAGTGTCTGAAATGAACAAGTGGTCAATAGCAAATACATTTGTTCAAAACAGTTCCTGGATAGTGAACATATAGGACAAAAAAATTTAAGACAAAATGTTATACCTTTGCTTTTTTTGGATGACATTTCACCAGGAACCCACCAATTATCACCAATTCCATGGCGAAACACCATACCAAAAAAATATTCAAGGGCAAAGGGGAAAAAATAAGAAATAAGTTAACCAAGTTGATTCCATTTAATGGTCAATAAAACCTATTAATAAAAAAATATAGTTTTATTGTTAACCCAACAGTTTAGCCTTTTTGTTGTCAAACTAACCACCGGATTAAGTGTAAGAATGCCACACAGAGGAGAGTGTGATCTTGCATGATTGGTCTATTTTAATTTTTTTTTTACGGGGTCTTGGAATTCAATATTAATCATTCAAATTGTCTCCCGCAGCTAAATTTAAACTAATTGAAAAAAATTTTTTCAATTAAATTGTGTTCTGATCTACGGTATTAAACATCGATAAAAAAACTTAAAATTATAAATACAATAAGATTATTTAAAGGAAATAAATTTATGTTCCAATTTTACAATAATTTCAAAAAACCCATTCTCCACTAAAAATAATTTCATAGTAAGGAAAAAACTCACACTTATAACCTGCTTAAAATATATCGATTATAAAAATTTTTAAACACAATTTTATAAATAAGGTTTTTTGGGGAATACATTATTAATGTCATTTTTAAATAAGTTTCTTCTTAATGCAAAAAAAATAAAAAAAATACGGGAGTAATAAAACACTTTTTATGATTATTTATTCTATTTAAAAAATGCTATTTGTCCATTTACATTTCTCGCGGAAGTTCTTTGGGAACCTTTTTTATATTTATGTTTTTTTTTGCTATATTTCTTTTTGAAATTTTTTTGGGTTTGGTTGTTATTGGGAATTAGAAATTTTTTTTGTACCCCCAAATTCTAAAAAAAAACCTTCGAAAGGGGAAACTTACTAAAAAAGTGTGAAATACTGTACACAATTTTAAATAACAGATTTTTTTTTTTTTTTTTTAAAAATCCTTAAAAAAAGCTGTTTACTTTAGAGTTTTTAAAAAACCCCTGCGTTATTGGATAAAATTATAAAAGCTTCTTTGGGAAAAAAAGTTGGTTTTCAATTTTGTTTTCCATTTTTTTCAAAAAAAAATTTAAAACCCCGGGGTAGGGGATCTTTTTTGCCCTTTTCAAAAAAAAAAATTTTTGAAAAAATTATTTTTTTTTACCTTTTAAAAAACAAATTAAAAACTCATTTATATGTAGGATTTTAAAATATTCAAAATTTTTCCAAAAAAAATTTTTAACCCATAAATTTTTGGGGAATTCATCAAAAATTCACCTCCAAAAAATGTTTAAAATGGTACATGTTTTTTTTTTAAAATTTTTTAATTTTTTAAAAAAACCAATACCAAAAAACCTTTTAATTAAATTTTTTTTTAAAACAATTTTTACATAACAAGCCAAATGATGAAAATGACAAGCAAAGAACCCCTTTTCCCAATTAAAGGGTTTTCTTTTATCTATTTCTCTGATATGGGGTTCTAAAAGGGGGCCCCTTTTTAAAAGGCCGATCGAAAAATGCGAAAGATTTTTTTTTAGCTTTGAATGCAGAGGCTACAATCAAAAAAAAATTAAATAAAAAGGGGTTTTTAAAAATTACAAAGGGGTTGGAAGGGTTGGAACGGTCCAAATTTTTCCAGATTTTATAGATGTTAAAAAATGACTTTTTTTTTTTTGAAATTTATTTTATATTTATTTTTTTTATTTTTTTTTTACCCCCATAAATCGAAAAAAACCCCAGAAAAAAACGGTCCAAAAAAAAAGGGAAAAAAAAAAATAAAACCAAATATGAATGCAAAAACCCCAAAATCATAAATTTTTTTTTGTAGGTCCGTTGGTATTGCCCTTTTTTTTTTTTTAAAAAAAAAAAATTTTTTCTTAAATTTTGTTAGGATTCTTTTTTGGTAAAAATTTTAAATTTTTTAGGGGGGGGGAAATTTTTTTGATAGGCGTAAATTGTTTAGGGCTGGTCAGGTCAAAGATCTTTGATTTTTTAAAGGATTACCATATTTTTTAATTTTTAGCAATGTAAAAAAACCCTTTAATTTTGGGGTGTTTTGTTATAATTTTTATAAGTCGAGTAAAAAAAAAAAATTTTTTTTAAAAATTTCCCATTAATGTAAATTACATGTTTGGGGAAAAATTTTTAAAAGAGGGGTAAAAAAACCCGGGGTATAGCATGAAAAAAGCAAAATTGTTTAATATCCCCCCTTTTTAAAAACTTTTTGAATTTTCTTTTTCTTTATCAGTTTTGGGGGATTTTTTCCCCCAAGTAAAAACATTTTTCATATTCTGAATGAGGGGAAAAAAAACCCCAAAAGGGGGAATATCTGTGTCCTCGATAAAAACACGTTTGGGTTTCCCCAAAAAATTAAAAAAACGAAAAAATTTTTTTCCCAAAGGGGCCATTTTGTTGTGTTATGCATCAAGGGTTTTTCTTATTTTTAAAACCCAAATGTGAAAAAAAACTTAAAAAGGGGAAATTTCCCCTCTTTTCCCCCCCGTTTTTATTATTTTTGGGGTATTCTTGGTTTTTTCCCCCCTTTTTTAAAATCCTCTTTTAAAAAAGGGCCCAAATTTCAATTTTTTAAACAAAGGTTTTATCCTTTGACCACTTTTCCCAAAAAAATTTTTACATTTTTTAAAACTGACGATACTTTTTTTCCCTTTATAGAGGATATTATTATACTTTTCTTTAAAATTTTTTTTTTTAAAAACTCATTTTTTTAAAATTTTTTTTAAAACCCTTAAAAACCCCTGGTAAAAGGGTAACCATCATTTCAATTAACTCTTTAATTAAAAAACTGAAAATTTTTCGGAATCATTTTAAAAAAAATAAAAAATTTTTTTTAAAAACCCTTTTCAAAAAGGGAAAAGGTTTACCCGGTGGGCCCTAATGATCCGAGATTTATCTTTTTTAAATTTTTAAAAAACCCCCAAAAGATAAATCGCTTTCCCCAAACCCAATCTATTTGTTTATTTATTTTTTTTTTTCCCCCCAACTTGTCATTTCTTTCATTGCAGGGTTAAACTTTTTTTTAAAATTTTCTGTGCCCCCCTCGAAACCCAACTTTTTTTCTTTTTTTTAATGGCTTTGTATATCAATGTATTCATCGAAAAAAAAACAATGCTTTTAAAAAAATAAAAACCCTTTTAAATGGCGACTCACCCCCTTTTAGATGTACTTGGGGCGTTATTTTTTGTTTTAAAAATTTTGGGGGGGATGCGTATATTTATTTCTACATTCTTTGTAAAAAAAAAACCGCAAAATTTGTTAAATTTTCCCCCCACATCGTTACGTTCCTTTAGACTAATTATTGTTTCAATTTTTTAAAAATTTTCCCCACATCTTGGCTTCCCTTTTATAAAAAATCAACAAATAAGTTCTGGCCATACTTCTTTAAAAAGTCTTTTTAAAGGGTTAAAAAAAGGGAAAAATTTAGCGTCCAAGTCCCAAAAAAGAAACAAAAATTTTTAAAATTCTTATTAAGAAAAAAAAAACGTATCTTGGGGAAAAACGACAGAAAAACAAAAATTGGGTTATGTCCGGGAAAAAGTGTAAAAAATTCCCAAATCAGCGACCGGTTCCAGTTTTTATATTGGTCCCCAAAAGTCGGGAAAAAAAACCCTAAGTTTTTTTGAGGGGTCATTATTAATTTTAAAAAAAAGCTACACTTAGAATTTTTTTTTTAAAAACTGTTAAAAAATTTTTGGGCAATTTAAAAAAAAAATGTAAGAGGGGTTCAAAAACTTTTATTACTGATGTATTTTTTTATTTAAAGAAAAAATATCTTTTGAAACTTATCCAAAAAAATTATTAAAAATTTTTTTGATACATTAATTTGAAAAAAAAAAAAAAGGGAAAAAATTTTTTTTTTAAATTTTTCCCTTACCAAATCTGGGGGGTTTTGATGTCATTTAAGGGCCATATTTTGGACTTTAAAAATTTTAAAAATAATTTTTTTGAAGTTTGGGGGAAAATTTTAAACTTTTTCTACACTTTTAAGGGGTTTCCCGGGAAAAATTTTAAAAAAAAGGCTGTAAATGCGATATCTCATGGACAAACCCTTTTAAAAAGAAAAAAAGGGGTTTTGGGTTTTAAAAAATCGCATCCACGGTACTTATTTCTTAAGATCCCCACAAGACCTTTTTTTTTGTCCTTAGAATAAAAAAAAAAAAGTCATTAATTTTTCCCAAAAAACCCGATCGTAAAATTGGGTTGATACTGAATTTGCCTCAATCATTCTAAGACTGTTTTTTAAAAAACCCCCTTTCCAAAAAATTTTTAATACGAAAAGCTTATCGGTTTAACCCTTTATACGGCTTAATTTTTAGTAAATTTTCCCAAATTTTGGGTTTAAAACCCTTTTTTTTTGTATAACGATTTATATCCTTTTTTTTGCCCCGCCGCAATTTTGGCGGATTTGATCAGAAACGTGATTGGCTGTTCAAGAAAGCTGTGTAGTACCCTCAAAGCCGTCCCAGGAAAAATTTTTGGGGGGGGAAAGGGGTTTGCCTTTTTTTGTCAGTATTGGGCTTGCAAAATTTTGGGGTCTTTTTGGGGACTACATACGGGTGGCCCAATGAAAAGGTCGCACCCTATTTTGACTCTCCTGGTATATTTTGGGGATGTCTTTTCATCTATGCCGTACAATACAAAAGGTTTCCCAAAATAAGAATGCAATATCTACAATTTTTAAAATTTTTAAATGAAAACCCCATTTTTTTAATTTTTAATTTCAGACGTTTTTATAACTTTTTTTTAAAAAAATTCATACCTATCTTTAATCGTTGTGAAGCTATTTAAGTTTGGGATTTAAAAATTTTTCCCAAATTAACAAATACTGATAATAATCAATTTCCGGGAAAAAATTTTAAAAATCATGGATACCATCAAGAACATTTTCACCCGTTTATTTAAGTTATAGAAAAACTTTGTTTTTTTATTTAAATTGTTAAGTTACCAATTAAAAGGTTTTTTTAAAAAGAAAAATAATTTATTAAATTCAAGAAAGGGTAGAAATATTAAAAAATGGATTTTAAAAAGGAAAAGCCAGGGGCCACTGCCCGGGTTTTTTAATTTTTTTCCCGACAAAATAAATGTTTGCCGCATTTTCGGGGAAAAAAAAATTGTGGGGAACCCCTTTTTTTTTTCCCAAAACTTTGACGCCCCCAAAACTACTTGGACATGTTAGAAAATAAAGGGGCCCCCCTTACCGGGAAAAACTAGGTTTTTAAAATGATATTCACTTTCAACAAAAATGGGGACCAACCCACTATGTGGCCCAAAAATTTTTCAAATTTTTTGGGGGAAACCCCTTTTTTTAAACAGTGGATCCCGACGAGGCCCCATTGGAAAAGGGGGGCGGATCTCCGGGGGTTTAAATCCTTTACATTCTTTTTAGTATTTGAAAAAAAAAAATTTTTAATACGAGGGCCCCGGGGGCTATTCAAAAATCTTCGGGGGGGGATTACGGCTGAGCGAAGACA
>JAHBCN010001155.1:0-7500 GCA_019359885.1 Listronotus oregonensis
TAAATAAACCGTTCAGGCTCTCCAGTCATTTTTTTTTTTAATATATTTAAAAATTCAAAATCTCGAAAACGGTTAGGACTAGGAACAAAGTGTTTCATATAAAAAATGCTTAGAATTAAACGTAGATTTTTTTAATTTAATAATATATACCCTTTAAAAAACCTAGTTTATTCCCTTTTTCCCAAAAACTATAAACAATAAAAAAAATCCGAGTCCCCACTGAATTGTTCATGAAAAACCCCTGCTTTTTTTTTTTAATATTTCTATAATAAAGAAAAAAAAGGGACTTATTTTAAATGGCCGAAATCCGAGAATTACCCTGTAGCCCCAAACAAATCGCGATAGCCGTGATCTGTTTCCGCCATTATTATTTTCCTAAAAAAAGAGTCGGAGTGTTTGATAAATTTTCGATAACTTTTACAGATTCCGATTTAGCCTATATTAGCGACCAAAAGGGGAACCCTGTACAAGGCACCTACACCCTTTTGGGGGAAAATTTGTTAAAAAAAAAAAAAATATATATATATATATATATATATATATATATATATATATATATATATATATATATATATATATATAATATATATATATATATATAATATATATATATATATATATATATATATATATATATATATATATATATATATATATATATATATATATATATATATATATATATATATATATATATATATATATATATATATATATATATATATATATATATATATATATATATATATATATATATATATATATATATATATATATATATATATTTAAAAATAAAAATAAAATTTTTTAAAATTTATATAATTATATTATATTTTTTTATAAATATTAAAATTTAATTTAATATATTATTAAAATAAAATTTTAAAAATTTTATATAATTTTTTTTTTTTAATAAAAATATATATTTTTTTAAATATAAATTTTTAAATAAAATATAATAAAAAAGGCAAATTTTCAAATCTTATGAATTATGCAAAAGGTCTTTAAAACCTTTCTTTTATCTTGTCAAACGAAACCTTTGACGGAAAATAAATTAAATAAAAAAGAAGGGATTCGCGTTAAGATTTACACTTTAAACAGAAAACTGATTTCTTTTTATTTCTGATACTAATAGGACGTCTGTCAGGGTGATGTAAAAAATATTTAAATTTATAAGGCCCTTTATTTATTTTAACGAAAAAATAATATTATATGATTGTATGTAGTTTATTTATTTATTTAGTTAGACAGCATTTTATTGGCTAAAATAATTGAAAAACCGTATTTAATTACTTCTCACTAATTTAATTACTTTAATTCAGTTACTTTTTATTAAAGATAATTGTATTAGAATTATTAATTAATTGGATAATTTAATTGTAATTAGTAATTTATTTTAACGAATCCCAAGTAATTTAATTACTTAAAAAGTAATTTAAATACCTATAAAATAATAAAATTACTTAGAAATTAATTAAATTACCTAATAAATAATTTAATTACAACGAAAAATTCAATTACCTCTCTTTATGAAATTACTACCGGAATTTTGGCCAGCCAGAGAGAGCATCTTGAAACACGGCAGGCCGCTTTGAATCCGGCGAACGCCGCCTCCGAGCCGATTTAGTATTTTTGATTGATGCTTACCGCCACTGTTTTTATACTTTTTTTTGTGAAAAAATCTGTTAATGTTTGGGGTAGGCTAAAGAGAAACTTTTATTTTAGAGTTATTTAATGTTAAACTTGCCAAGAAAGCAGTTTAAATAGAGTAACGTGCGCGTATGATGTATATTAGTATAAATATTTTAATTGTTAAGTGTATTGTGTTTAATATATATGGTAATTTAAATATAGTAATTGCTAAAATATAAGATTTCTTTTAGTTTTAATTGATAATTAAATTATTTTTTTAACAAACATGCTAGTAATTGGTAACTATAATTTACCACTACTTAGAAGAGTAATTGGTAATAGTAATCAAATTACTTTTTAAAAGTAATTACGACCACTCGGTTTGTTATTTACTTAAACTTGTTTACTTTACTCGTTTCTAAGTTATACCGATTTATAGTATTTTTTTTTAAGTCGAAAAATGTGATTCAAAAATTTATTTAAATAAATTATTATTTATTAAAACCAAATTAGTAGTTTAAATTGTAACTTTGGTATAAGTTAGAGTTAAAAACAGTATGCTGATGTAAAGCGAAGGAAGTCATCCCTTCACTCTACCAATGTCGACTCGAATTTACTTGTAATAAGATGAATAAATAGACTAAAGTTTAGGGTAAAGAAATAAACAAAATTAAATACTTATATTACAATTAACTACATACCTAATAAAACAAATTAAAAATTTTGTTTAAAATTATTTCTATCTGCTCGAACACAACTATCAAAAACTTTTAATGGATGGGCTTGGGTTACTTGTAGAAGCGTCTTTCTTGTAATAGCAGCACATGCCTCACTTATTTTGTCAATAAGATCAGCCATATCTTCAATAGGTTTCTCATAGATATCGTCCTTTAGGTGACCCCAAAGAAAATAATCTAGTAGTGTGAGGTCCGGGGACCTCGCCGTCCATTTTATCGGTCCATTAGTACCAAACCATTTATTGAGGTATTTTCAGTTTAGATGCATGGTAAAAATTTCGGGTTATGTGCATTATTGGGTTATTATCAACCTGCTGAATTACAGCAGCAGTATTTTCATTATGTGTTGTTGCCTTTTTCTATTTTTTTTTAGGTTTTACGAAGCTGCCATATTCTCTCAAGTTCTTACAAAAATTTGAAAAGGTTTTTGCATCGGGGACTCTTCTATGCGGATAACGCTGTTCGTAAACTCTTTATTCTTCTCTACAATTTGACCTGCATTCTCGAAACACCAATAACATTCTACTTTTTCTTCGTTGCTTAATTGGACCATTTTTACAAAATTATTGCAATTTTCATTTAAAAAAATTGGAATGTCTTATGACAAAATTTGAAAATATTTTTGTTGCAGCAATAAAAAGCTCTATCGCTTGTAATTGCACTTGAATTAATTGTCATGGTTGCTCTAGTAACTAATATTTATGGCTTACTTGTAAAAATTATTGTTAATTAAATTTTTTGTCTATCAAGAAATGTATTCTATAAATCGGTATAACTAAGAAACCAGTAAAGTAAACAAGTTTAGATAAATAACAAAAAAGTATTTAAATAACATGTACTTTGCCATGCACGTAGTTTTAAAGTCCCTGCAATCGATTTATATTTTCGATGCGTCGCGAGGCCCAGCTCATAATGGGCGTCCAATTTGTTAAATTTTAAAGAACATCTATTTGACCCCCCATATTGACCACATTTTACTGAAATTAAATATTCCTATTTGTTTTCGAGATATTGGCGTGCGGAGTTTTAAGTGAAAAACCCTGTTTATATACAGTATGTCTCAGTAAGTTGGAACCATATGGAAAACTTTTTTAAAAAAGTTATTTTTCATAAAAAGTTCTGCATGGTCTAAAACCTAAAATGCAACTATCAGATATTAATTTTTTTAGGCGTATACGAGTTTTGTCAAAAAGTATGAATTTTGCCCAAGAGTAAAGTATCTTCATTTTTGACAATTTGGAAAATTTGTATAAAGAAAAATTGATCAGAACTAAACACCATGTTCAAATATGCAATTATACCCATTTACAATAAAAAAATATTTTATGTAATTTAAAAAAAAAAATCATTTTAACTTTAAATGAATAAATATAAAAATAACCCATTTTTATTCCTTAAAAATTTCCCAACGCGTTTTGACGGTTCTGTAAAACACCATTTTTAAAAATTTTTTTTAAAAGGCATCCTAGTCATTAAAGGTTAAAATTTTCTTTGGGATTATAGACAAACGTTTCAAAAAAAATTTTTTTTTCCTTAAGGGGTTAATTCAATTTCAGGGTTTTTTAGTTTGATCAATTTTTCCTAAAAAAAATTTTCAAATTGTCTAAAAAAAGGTATTTTTACTCTTGGGCAAAATTCATACTTTTGACAAAACTCGTCCCGCCTGTTTTTTTATACCTGATAGTTTATTTTATTTGACCATCAGAATTTTGAATAGGTTTTTTTTTCGAAAATTTAAAAAAATTTTTCCCATATGGTTCCAATTTTACGGATATACAAGGAAGTCTGTGAATAGCCCCCCGTTTATTTTTAAAATTTAAAAATTTGAAAAAATGTTATATATTAAAATGTTTTGGTTTTTGCTGCTCAAATATTTTAAAAACTTATTTCGGGGTTATCAAAAGCCTGTAAAAGGGAAAAAAGTTAATTTTTTTAAATCCTCCCCTATGTTTTTTTTCATTTTTTTTTCCTTAAATTTTTTGATTTTTTTATCGCATTATATCCCATTTTAATTATTTAGGATATTCGTTAAAAAGAAATTTGAAATGGAAAAGTCACTCTGAATTTGTTTTCGTTCCCTCCCGGAAAAAAAGAATATACAAAATTTAACAAAATAATTATTAAGGTTATCATTTGTATACCCCCTAAGCTTATTTTTTTAATTTGAAAATTTAAAAATCTTCTTTTAAATTTTTTTAAATTAATACACCATCGTTTTTGTAAAATATGAAAAATTTATTTTTTTGATCAATTGAATAAATTGAATAAAAATTTGAAGAAAACTCAGCATAATCAAAGTTTCTTTAGAAATAATTTATGATTTTGTTATATTAAGTTTTGAAACAAAAAAAATTAATTTGGGAAAATTTATATATTTAAAATAAAACCAACCTCAAAGCAAAAAAACCCCTTTTTTAAAAAAAAATATCTCTTTAAAACTGAGCCTTTTTTATTTCTAAAAAAATGATTATCAAATTAAATTTTAAAAATTTTGGGTTTTATTATAGAAAAATTTGGTATAAGTGGTTTTTTTTATTTAGTGATATTTAAATTAAAATGAAAAAATTAAATTTTAATTTAATAATTTTAACATGTTCGGGTTTAAAATTTCTGACATTTTTAAAAAAAATTGTACAGGGTTAACAAATTATATCCTGGGGGTTTTGGAAAACCATAAAAGGAAAGTTGTGCTTTACATTAATTTCCCTTGATTTGAATAGTTCCAAAGAATTGGGGAAAAAACCAAAAATTTTTAAAAAATTTTTTTTTTTTTCTAACCTGATATGATTTTATGCCATTTTATTTAGAATTTGTAAACATTCAATTTCGTTGTGAATCTAAAATTTATTTTTTCTTGTGAGATTTTCCTCTTTACTTTGGGTAAGACCGAACCACAAATTGAATCTTGGATAAGTTGAATAGGTATTCAAAAAAACTAAAAAAACAAAAGGGGCACAAAATAAAAAAAAGGATGATGGTCATAAAAATTAAACGTTGAAGGAAATCCAAAAAAAATAATTTTAGCGGAAAAAAAGTTATTTAATTTTATTAATTTTAAAATCGGTTTAAAAAAGGGTTAGAAAAAAGAAAATTTGAAAATTTTTTTTTTTTCGTTTATCTCGGAAATTTCGAAAAAATTAAAATTTTAAAAGGGTTTTGAGTGGTGAAACCCTTTACCTTTTAACCCAACCTCATCTCACGGTTTTTAAAATCCCCTCAAGGGGGAAAACCCCGGGTATCCCCCGGGGGGTTGTTGCCATTGCAATAACCCGTTTGCGAATGACTCCAAATGTTTTTTATTTATCTATTAAACTCTCAAATACAACTAAGATGGCAGTGTTACATTTCTGTCGATTATGGGGCTTGAAAGGGATCAAAGATTTTCGGGATAAAATTCCCCTTTCTCGGGGGGCATCGATCCTAAACGTAATTTGGATTAGGCAACTATCCCCTATATGGGATAGTTGCCCTTTAAAATTTAAAGGTCCGCAAAACTTGCTAATACTGGGAAATACCAAAGATAATGTTTATTCCTTTCAATAATTTGAAGATAATAAACCAAAGTACCTACCCGTTTTACAAATAAAGAATCTTGCTTTTGTGCTAAGAGATACATAGTTATTTTAAAAAGTGAGGCATCTATCCTGGTTTTACCCTACACTCGAATTTGTTACACCCTGTATAATACGTTTAAAGAGAAGCTGCTTCACTAATAACTGAACACATTCTTTTTTAACGTGACCGGTTTTTTTCCGTATTCAGCCAATTTTAGTAAAATAATTTTGTATATGACCTCAACACTGTTGACCTAAACAACGTTACTTTCATTTAAATTGGAAATACGAAAAATATACGGTTACTTTTTTAAAAATGATTAATTTAATATAGGTATACAATTTTTTTAAAGTTTTTTCGCTGTGTTAAAAAAGTCCATTATAATTATAACAGGTTTCGCTGACAACTACAAAAAAACAACAGGTAAAAAATCTTAACGTTTATTAAAAAAATATCTTGCTAAAGCTTTTTAAAAATCTGTTAAATAACAAAATAAAATTTTTCCCATTATAGGAAAAATTAACTTTAAGTTCTACTTTCTTGAATAAGAAACAGTCTTGTTCTCAACTTCATAACGAAATAAAAATCAATTCAGCTATTTTTCTTTGAAGAGCCATTCGAGGCCCAACCAACGGGATTAGTTCTTTAAGAAGGCCTTCGGACAACTCTGGCAACTGGCCTTCCTTTATGACAATTTCTAAAAAAATAAAATAAACATTCGAAATGGTAAAATTGAAATATTAAGCAACACATTTTTTCTGTAATAAGTAAATAGGTGGGTATATCAGATTTCTATACCAACATACAGATAAATAAAAATAAAATATAAATAAAATGCATGTTAAAATTTAATTTAAAAGTAAATTAACTCCTATACTTATACAGGGGCGACAAACCACAAAGTAAATTAATTCAAAACTGTCTCTCAAATCGTATACTAGGTTTTACTAGGTACTCCTAAACATTTAACACTACGATGCACGACCTATTTAAAATATCAAGATAAACGACGGTGGTCTATTAGGACCAAATATGGCGTCGTGATTTTTTGCCTTTAGTAATACATTTTATCAAAAAGTATTTTAATATTAAGTTCTTACATATGTTTTTTGTTTTTTCATTACATAGGAAAAAATATCTTTTTTAGTTTTTTAAAATAAGAAAAATCTATAAAGGGGTGTGATTTTAAACAATTTTTTTTTTAAAAATTAGATAGTTACAAAAAAACGCCAAATGCAAAACATAAATAATATATTCTTATATTAGGAACTTAAAACTAACAGAAATGCAAATGGGTGTCATTAAAAAAAATTTATTGCAGAAATTGCATCAACCTAAACATTGATCTTATTTATTTGTTTTCTGGTCTGCACATTCTCTACAGTAGGCTAAAATATTCCATGCAGTGCCAGCATTTACAAAATTAACAATAGCGTGTTTCACGTTTTTTGTAACATTTACAATGACCCTTTTGGAGGGGTTGGTTCACTTGCCACTTGGTTCCTGGGAAAGTTTTTCAGCGTAATCACGAATGTACCTGTGTAGCCCAGAAGAACTTGCTCTTTTAAGACATGTG